>WNWK01005422.1:0-22500 GCA_009830355.1 Cherax destructor
TTGGTGGGTGTGTTCCTGTCTCATGTCTGTCTTCGACTCTAGTGCTAACAATGGAGCCTTCAACTGTTTCTGGTAATTTATCTTCAGTATTTCCTGGGCATCCCCTGTTTACTATCTACCATGGTATTGCTAGTTTGTAACACTGTTTTTGTGTCCTTGTCTACACCTGTTTCCCCATCATTTATTTCACTAGAGCTCCTGTCCCTCTTCAGGTCACTATCATTTATTTCTCCATTCTTACAGTTACTGTCTACCATTTCAACATCTGGCCCAGATTTTTTACTTTCCCAACTGTTATAGAAAGCTGTCATGTTTTTTATGAAGTCCGATTTGATGTTGTCATTTTTTAATATCGATGTGATTTTATTCCACAGTTCGGTCTCATTTGGACATACCCAAAAACACTTCCTTTGTTTAATATCTCGTGTAGTAGATTCTTTAATGCCTACACAAGGGGCGTGGCAGCATTTACCACAGAAGTTGCATGTAATCCATTCAGTGGAACATTTGTTTGTTTGGTTGCATACTACACAGGGTTTCATGATTGATTTTGTTGGTTGATTTTACTGTATATTCTACTAATAGCTTCCTTGAAGTGGTGATCCTTCTATTTGTATCGTATCTATTTTACTTGCATGTGTAAGTGTTTGGGACAATCTTACCGCTTTAAGTTATTGTTATTGTTTGGGTGTTTGATAAGGTCCCCTAAAACTCCGTCCGCTTATTGAATCCGGTCGAGGATACCAGTTTTGAATCCAGTCAATGGTTCCCTTATTTCTTGGATCTGACGAGATCCAGTGTCACTTATTTAATGAATCCTGTAGGGATTATTTGGGTTACGCGAGACAGACCACTGGATGATGATTAAACAGAGTAATAATGATCAGTATGGTACAAAAGTATAACTTGCGTGTTGAAGAAAAAAAACGGTGCTTCTGGCAGCTCCTACTTTTAGGAAATTTATGTAAAAAAAAAAAAATCCACAGAAAAGAAACTCAAGCAACTTTCAAAGGTCCCCCTTCGGGGATTAATAATAATACTAATAGTGTATGTACACTGTAGAATTACTACCACTCTTCTTTTAAGCAGTATTCGACAGGCTTTAATAAAACCTTAATGGCCGAATATATTTTTTTTAAACATCAATATTACAGGTTAAGTTATTATCCTACCTCAGCTCATTTCAAAGCCCAGCAGTGTCTAGGGTATACTACCACCCCCCAGGATGCCACCCACAACAGTCGACTAACACTCAGGTACCTACTTACTGCTTGGTGAACAGGAACAGCAGATGTAAGGTGAACAACACCCAGACACCTATATACTGCTTGGTGAACAGGAACAGGTGTATTATAATCTAAAAGAAGTGTTAAACTTACAAGGATCGTATAACGCAGTACAAGTATAAGATGACCAACAGCCAGGTACCTACTTATTTGTTGGTCAACAGGGACAGCAGGTGTAAGGAAACATGCTTAATGTTTCCACCACCCGTGCCGGAGATCGAACCACGGATCCTTAAATGAGCTGTGTTGCAACCGAGCTACGGAAGCCTAATTTGTGATTGTCGAGAGATAAATATTCTGTACCAGAAGCTACTGTTGGTCACGATAAAGCTCTTTCTACATTTGTTTTTTGTTCACTATTGTTGATAGTTTGATGATCCTCTTAACGAAGGTCAGCATCTCACTGTTTCTACAGTATGTTCTTCTAATCAAGGTCAGCATCTCACTGTTTCTACAGTATGTTCTTCTAATCAAGGTCAGCATCTCACTGTTTCTACAATATGTTCTTCTAATCAAGGTCAGAATCTCACTGTTTCTACAGTATGTTCTTCTAATCAAGGTCAGCATCTCAGTTCCTAAAGTATGTTCTTCTAATCAAGGTCAGCATCTCAGTTCCTACAGTATGTTCTTCTAATCAAGGTCAGCAGTGCACTGTTTCTACAGTATATTCTTCTAATCAAGGTCAGCATCTCAGTTTCTACAGTATGTTCTTCTAATCAAGGTCAGCATCTCACTGTTTCTGCAGTGTTCTAATCAAGGTCAGCACCTTACTGTTTCTGCAGTATGTTCTAATCAAGGTCGTCATCTCGCTGTTCTTAGAGCCCATCCTCTTAAAGTCAATATTTCACTGTTGCTAGGCCAGTGCACCATTAAAACTCAATGTGTCGAGGCTCATGATGGTCACAGCATGAGATGACCTTGATCTTGACTGCACGTTTACGTTTATTGAAGATCAGAAGATGTAATATGCGCCTCACGGAGCAGCTAAAATACCCTGCTGAGAGTTATATATATATATGCTGGTGACTGAGACACTGGTACACATGAGCTTCATGAAGAACAAAGAACAACATTGTCATGGGTGTCATTCAGTGATGCTGTACGGCACTTTCTCCGTTATCTTAAACTCTACTGACAAACACTTCTTTATACCTATTCTTATTATTCTTCATTTTCGTATTAGTATTTTTTTTCGTCTTCTTCTTATATTATTATTATTGGTGTTGGTGCTGCTGTCACATATAAGTTCCAAACAAGTGTTGGTCACACACATTTAAATATTTATCCGCAGTAGGAACTGGGTCAATTTTAATTTAGCGTGTAAGTACCGACACGATGGCAGACACACATGACCACTGGGTGGGCCAAACGTTGTCAATAAAGGATCACATTATGCTGCAGTTGTTTCTCTTTCTTTTCCACTGCTTGACTACCTTGCGTTATTAGCACTACTACGAGGTTAGTAACAAGTCATGTTCTGTAATAAGTTATGTTGGCGTTGAGGAGAAAATTCCAAATAATTTGAATATATTTATAAAGGGATTAGATAAGATACTCTAATTATACCACTGTCACTAGCAAGTGTCAAGACACTGAATTATATACACCAGTTACTATCAAGTGTATTATTATTATTATTTATTTTTTTATTAACACATCGGCCGTCTCCCACCAAGGCAGGGTGGCCTGAAAAAGAAAAACTTTCATCATCATTCACTCCACCACTGTCTTGCCAGAGGGGTGCTTTACACTACAGTTATAAAACTGCAACATTTAACACCCCTCCTTCAGAGTGCAGACACTGTACTTCCCATCTCCAGGACTCAAGTCCGGCCTGCCGGTTTCCCTGAATCCCTTCATAAATGTTACTTTGCTCACACTCCAACAGCACGTCAAGTATTAAAAACCATTTGTCTCCATTCACTCCTATCAAATACGCTCATGCATGCTTGCTGGGAGTCCAAGCCCCTTGCACACAAAACCTCCTTTACTCCCTCCAACCTTTTCTAGGCCGACCCCTACCCCGCCTTCCCTCCACTACAGATTTATACACTCTCGAAGTCATTCTACTTTGTTCCACCCTCTCTACATGTCCAAACCACCTCAACAACCCCTCCTCAGCCCTCTGGAAATTAGTCTTGGTAATCCTGCCACCTCCTAATTTCCACACTACGAATTCGCTGCATTATATTCACACGACACATTGATCTCAGACATGACATCTCCATTGCCTCAAGCCTTCTCCTTGTTGTAACATTCACCACCCATGCTTCACACCCATATAAGAGTGTTGGTATAACTATACTCTCATACATTCCCCTCTTTGCTTCCACGGACAAAGTTCTTTGTCTAAACAGACTCCAAAGTGCACCACTCACCCTTTTACCCTCATCAATTCTATGATTCCTTCATAGATCCATCTGCTGACACGTCCACTCCTAAATATCTGAATACATTCACCTCCTCCATACTCTCTCCCTCCAATCTGATATCCAATCTTTCATCACCTTATCTTTTTGTTATCCTCATCACCTTACTCTTTGCTATATTCACTTTCAATTTCCTTCTTTTACATACCCTACCAAACTCATCCAGCAACCTCTGCAACTTCTCTTCAGAATCTCCCAAAAGCACAGTGTCATCAGCAAAAAGCAGCTGTGACAACTCCCACTTTGTGTTAGATTCTTTATCTTTTAACCCCACACCTCTTGTCAACACCCGAGCATTCACTTCTCTTACAACCCCATCTATAAATATATTGAACAGCCACGGTGACATCACACATCCTTGTCTAAGGCCTACTATTACTGGGAAATATTATCCCTCTCTCCCACATACTCTAACCTGAGCCTCACTATCCTCGTATAAACTCTTCACTGCTTTCAGTAACCTACCTCCTATTCCATACACCTGCAACATCTGCCACATTGTCCCCTATCCACCCTGTCATACGCCTTTTCCAAATCCATAAATGCCACAAAAACATCTTTACCCTTATCTAAATATATGTTTCACTGTAAACACTTGGTCTACACACCCCACCTTTCCTAAAACCTCCTTGTTCATCTGCTATCCTACTCTCCATCTTGCTCTTAATTCTTTCAATAATAACTCTACCATACACTTTACCAGGTATACTCAACAGACTTATTCCCCTATAATTTTTGCACTCTCTTTTGTCTCCTTTGCCTTTATACAAAGGAACTATGCATGCCAATCCCTAGGTACCTTACCCTCTTCCATACATTTATTAAATAATAGCACCAACCACTCCAAAACTATATCCCCACCTGCTTTTAACATTTATATTTTTATCCCATCAATCCCAGCTGCCTTACCCCCTTTCATTCTACCCACTACCCCACTGCCTCACAACTGGCTCTTCCACACTCCTACAAGATGTTATTCCTCCTTGCCCTACACACGAAATCACAGCTTCCCTGTCTTCATCAACATTTAACAAATCCTCAAAATATTATCTCCATCTTCCCGATACCTCTAACTCTCCATTTAATAACTCTCCTCTCCTATTTTTAACTGTCAAATCCATTTGTTCTCTAGGCTTCCTCAACTTATTAATCTCATTCCAAAACTTTTTCTTATTTTCAACAAAATTTGTTGATAACATCTCACCCACTCTCTCATTTGCTCTCTTTTTACATTGCTTCACCACTCTCTTAATCTCTCTTTTTCTCTCCATATACTCTTCCCTCCTTGCATCACTTCTACTTTGTAAAAACTTCTCATATGCTAACTTTTTCTCCCTTACTACTCTCTTTACATCATCATTCCACCAATCGCTCTTCTTCTCTCCCGCACCCACTTTCCTATAACCACAAACTTCTGCTGAACACTCTAACACTACATTCTTAAACCTACCCCATACATCTTCAACCCCGTTGCCTATACTCTCACTAGCCCATCTATCTCCAATAGTTGTTTATATCTTACCCTAACTGCCTCCTCTTTTAGTTTATAAACCTTCACATCTCTCTTACTTGCTGCTTCTATTTTCCTTGTATCCCATCTACCTTTTACTCTCACTGTAGCTATAACTAAAAAGTGATCTAATATATCTGTGGCCCCTCTATAAACATGTACATCCTGAAGTCTACTCAATAGTCTTTTATCTACCAATACGTAGTCCAACAAACTACTGTTATTACGCCCTACATCATATCTTGTATACTTATTTATCCTCTTTTACTTTAAAATATGTATTGCCTATAACTAAACCCCTTTCTATACAAAGTTCAATCAAAGGGCTCCCATTATCATTTACACCTCCACCCCAAACTTACTTACCACACCCTCTCTACATGTTTCTCCTACTTTAGCATTTAGGTCCCCTACCACAATTACCATCTCACTGGGTTCAAAAGTTCCTATACATTCGCTTAACATCTCCCAAAATCTCTCTCTATCTCCTCTACACTTTTCTCTATTATTATTATTATTATTATTATTATTATTATTATTATTATTATTATTATTATTATTATTATTATTATTATTTTCAGAAAGAAGTCGGTATGGTTCACAGAGGAGCTGTGAGTTATTACTGGTACTAACTAAAACTGATAAAATAGTGAAGCAGTTCGATAAAGGTGGTTAACACATTACGGTGGTTAACACATTACGGTGGTTAACACATTACGGTGGATAACACATTACGGTGGATAACACATTACGGTGGATAACACATTACGGTGGATAATACATTACGGTGGATAACACATTACGGTGGATAACACATTACGGTGGTTAACACATTACGATGGTTAACACATTACGGTGGATAACACATTACTGTGGATAACACATTACGGTGGATAACACATTACGGTGGTTAACACATTATGGTGGATACCACATTACGGTGGTTAACACATTACGATGGTTAACACATTACTGTGGATAACACATTACGGTGGATAACACATTACGGTGGTTAACACATTACGGTGGTTAACACATTACGGTGGTTAACACATTACGATGGTTAACACATTACGGTGGATAACACATTACTGTGGATAACACATTACGGTGGATAACACATTACGGTGGATAACACATTACGGTGGATAACACATTACGGTGGATAACACATTACGGTGGATAACACATTACGGTGGTTAACACATTACGGTGGATAACACATTACGGTGGATAACACATTACGATGGTTAACACATTACGGTGGATAACACATTACTGTGGATAACACATTACGGTGGATAACACATTACGGTGGATAACACATTACGATGGATAACACATTACGGTGGATAACACATTACGGTGGATAACACATTACGATGGATAACACATTACGGTGGATAACACATTACGATGGTTAACACATTACGGTGGATAACACATTACTGTGGATAACACATTACGGTGGATAACACATTACGGTGGATAACACATTACGGTGGATAACACATTACGGTGGATAACACATTACGGTGGATAACACATTACGATGGATAACACATTACGGTGGATAACACATTACGATGGTTAACACATTACTGTGGATAACACATTACGGTGGATAACACATTACGGTGGATAACACCTTACGGTGGGTAACACATTACGGTGGATAACACATTACGATGGTTAACACATTACGGTGGATAACACATTACGGTGGATAACACATTACGGTGGATAACACATTACGGTGGATAACACATTACTGTGGATAACACATTACGGTGGATACCACATTACGGTGGATAACACATTACGGTGGATAACACATTACGGTGGATAACACATTACGGTGGATAACACATTACGGTGGATAACACATTACGGTGGTTAACACATTACGATGGTTAACACATTACGGTGGATAACACATTACTGTGGGTAACACATTACGGTGGATAACACATTACGGTGGTTAACACATTATGGTGGATACCACATTACGGTGGTTAACACATTACGATGGTTAACACATTACTGTGGATAACACATTACGGTGGATAACACATTACGGTGGTTAACACATTACGGTGGTTAACACATTACGGTGGTTAACACATTACGATGGTTAACACATTACGGTGGATAACACATTACTGTAAATAACACATTACGGTGGATAACACATTACGGTGGATAACACATTACGGTGGATAACACATTACGGTGGATAACACATTACGGTGGATAACACATTACGGTGGTTAACACATTACGGTGGATAACACATTACGGTGGATAACACATTACGATGGTTAACACATTACGGTGGATAACACATTACTGTGGATAACACATTACGGTGGATAACACATTACGGTGGATAACACATTACGATGGATAACACATTACGGTGGATAACACATTACGGTGGATAACACATTACGATGGATAACACATTACGGTGGATAACACATTACGATGGTTAACACATTACGGTGGATAACACATTACTGTGGATAACACATTACGGTGGATAACACATTACGGTGGATAACACATTACGGTGGATAACACATTACGGTGGATAACACATTACGGTGGATAACACATTACGATGGATAACGCATTACGGTGGATAACACATTACGGTGGTTAACACATTACGATGGATAACACATTACGATGGATAACACATAACGGTGGATAACACATTACGGTGGATAAGTACGGTGGATAACAGTACGTGGTTAACCATACGATGGATATACATTACGATGGATAACAATAACGGTGGATAACCATACGTGGATCAAGTACGTGCCAGTACTGTCAACATTGACCAGTACTGTCAACCATGACCAGTACTGTCAAGCAGTGACCAGTACTGTCAAGTAGCGGCCAGTACTGTCAAGCAGTGACCAGTACTGTCAAGCATGACCAGTACTGTCAAGCATGACCAGTACTGTCAAGCATGACCAGTACTGTCAAGCAGTGACCAGTAATGTCAAGCAGTGACCAGTACTGTCAAGCAGTGACCAGTACTGTCAAGCATGACCAGTACTGTCAAGCAGTGACCAGTACTGTCAAGCATGACCAGTACTGTCAAGCATGACCAGTACTGTCAAGCAGTGACCAGTACTGTCAAGCATTGACCAGTACTGTCAAGCATGACCAGTACTGTCAAGTAGCGGCCAGTACTCTTCCGCCCACCTCTGGCTGGGTGGGGTCAACACCCGCCTCACCTGCACTTACCTCCAATACTTCCCCTCCCTCCCCTACCCCACTCATTCCCTACCCCATGCTGCGTAGGTCACTGCTGAGGGCATTCAACTCACAACCTCAAGGTCCTGGGTTCAATTCCCGCGTATTTGAAGACTTATGTGGGTCGCATCCTGGGGAAAATGTTAAGAAACTCCAGTACCTTCTGGTGTGTTATATCCTGTGTAAGACAACACTGCAGTCGTGTGTATGTAGGTGACTCCAGTACCTTCTGGTGTGTTATATCCTGTGTAAGACAACACTGAAGTCGTGTGTATGTAGGGGACTCCAGTACCTGCTGGAAGTACTCAAGTGTTGGGCAGCATGCTGGAGGTCATGACCGAGAGAATGTGAGGTCGAACCCCAGTAAGAGATGGGACGCACTGTCATGTCTCCTAACACCCTCTGCTGGTGTTACCTGGCAGTAAGTAGGTGCCTGACTGTTATGAGTCGTATCCACCCCTACTATCTCCCTCATCTCCCTTTCCCCTTCTCTCCCCACCACCAATCCCACTACTCTAACAGCAGCGTCTATCCCACAATCTCCCTCAACGTTACGTCCTGAGAGATTGTAATTTCCGGGTAACAGTAATTGCAGCTCTGCTGGAATGAAACCTTTGAAGCTACCATGGTTAATGAACATGTCTTCTGAACCCATACTGGAATGTTTGATATCCTCATCGACCTGCCGGAGTCTCTCAGCTCAGGCCAGCACATTACCTGATCTCAGGGATGCAACCAAGTGTGATGGAATATGACAGGGAAATACTGTATATAATGCACTACGTCCAGCACTCATAACCAAATTGACTACTGCTGCCAAGCATCATTTTGAGGGGCCTTACGTTCCTCACTTATAAGGAGAAACAACGCTAGTAAGTCTACCCACATAGTAAGTCTACCCACAAGAAGAGAGATATATGTGCGAACGACCTCTTCCTCAGCGTTTTTTCCGTAACTCATCAACACCGTTCCAAAGACGATAGTAAGTTTATTTACGTATAGGTACATGTAAGAACAATTATCATAGTGTAAATTACCTAGGATAACCCAAAAAAAAGTCAGACAAAGTGACTTATTTCCATTTAAGTCCTTGCTTATTTCCACTGGGGTCCTGTCATCACCACCACGAATACACTAACTAGATCTACGTACCACCCAGAACTTTTTCTAAAAAGTGTGCCACCTTATCTCTCCTCCCACCTACTTAGCTTTCAAAACTGAGAACACCAACCAACAGTTCCACGGATTTCCCTCGTGGAAATATATTTCCCTAAATGTAATAACTGGCTATGACAATGATACTCGTAGAAATAACCACAACTGAAGCAAGAGTTTCTGCCTTTACATCTACTGTACACAACCATACAGCAGACATGTACCCAACCTTCACCACCATACAGCAGACATGTACCCAACCTTCACCACCATACAGCAGACATGTACCCAACCTTCACCACCATACAGCAGACATGTACACAACCTTCACCACCATACAACAGACATGTACCCAACCTTCACCACCGTACAGCAGACATGTACACAACCTTCACCACCATACAGCAGACATGTACCCAACCTTCACCACCATATATAGACATGTACACAACCTTCACCAACATACAGCAGACATGTACCCAGCCTTCACCACCATACAGCAGACATGTACCCAACCTTCACCACCATACAGCAGACATGTACACAACCTTCACTACCATACAACAGACATGTACACAACCTTCACCACCATACAACAGACATGTACACAACCTTCACCACCATACAACAGACATGTACACAACCTTCACCACCATACAACAGACATGTACACAACCTTCACCACCATACAACAGACATGTACCCAACCTTCACCACCATATATAGACATGTACACAACTTTCACCACCATACAACAGGTACATGAAGAATTAGACACATGTGTAACATCTGGGTATCTTTATTGTAGACGTTCGCCCTCAAGTGGCTTTATCAATACAAATTCAAGGACATAACTGGAAGAAGTAGAACTATATACAAAAGATGAGATAATCAGTCCCTCGGCCTTGGATGCCGAGGGACTGATTACCTCATCTTTTGTATATAGTTATACTATCTTCCAATTATGTTCTTGAATTTGTATTGATAAAGCCACTGGAGGGCGAAACATCTATAAATAAAGATACCCAGATGTTACACACGTGTCTAATTCTTCATCTTGTACAAGATGTACAAGAGACATACACAGATGGTTCAAGAATCCTCAACAACAATACACCCGCTGCGACATCTACACGGTGGATTTTTCACTTCCATCTGAACATGAGATGGACACTACCCAATACCCTCTCTATCGTCATAAGTCAACCCTATGGCATTTATCAGGCTCTTGAATTAGCACACTGCCGGTTGGTAATTACACACTGAGACATTGTTATCAGGACTGACACGACCACCCACCCTCTTATCCATACAGCAACCCCACACCCACTCAAGGTTTCACTACCAGCACATACACCACCCTCAAGGTTATCACATACCCAGCACAACACCACCCTCAAGGTTATCACATACCAGCACAACACACCTCAAGGTTATCACATACCAACTCAGGTTCACTCCATCTCACAACACCACCCTCAAGGTTATCACATACCAGCACAACACCACCCTCAAGGTTATCACATACCAGCACACCACAAGGTTATCACATACCAGCACCACACCTCAAGGTTATCACATACCAGCACAACACCACCCTCAAGGTTATCACATACCAGCACAACACCACCCTCAAGGTTATCACATACCAGCACAACCACCCTCAAGGTTATCACATACCAGCACAACACCACCCTCAAGGTTATCACATACCAGCACAACACCACCCTCAAGGTTATCACATACCAGCAAACACCACCTCAAGGTTATCACATACCAGCACAACACCACCCTCAAGGTTATCACATACCAGCACAACACCACCCTCAAGGTTATCACATACCAGCACAACACCACCCTCAAGGTTATCACATACCAGCACAACACCACCCTCAAGGTTATCACATACCAGCACAACACCACCCTCAAGGTTATCACATACCAGCACAACACCACCCTCAAGGTTATCACATACCAGCACAACACCACCCTCAAGGTTATCAATACAGCACAACACACTAGTTTCATACCAGCACAACACCACCCTCAAGGTTATCACATACCAGCACAACACCACCCTCAAGGTTATCACATACCAGCACAACACCACCCTCAAGGTTATCACATACCAGCACAACACCACCCTCAAGGTTATCACATACCAGCACAACACCACCCTCAAGGTTATCACATACCAGCACAACACCACCCTCAAGGTTATCACATACCAGCACGCAACCGCCTCAAACACGGCGAAATAGTTGATAGACTTGTTGAAGCAACACATTATATCCACTACACCACCGCCACCTACACATTATATCCACTACACCACCGCCACCTACACATTATATCCACTACACCACCGCCAGCTACACATTATATCCACTACACCACCGCCACTACACATTATATCCACTACACCACCGCCACCTACACATTATATCCACTACACCACCGCCAGCTACATTATATCCACTACACCACCGCCACTACACATTATATCCACTACACCACCGCCACCTACACATTATATCCACTACACCACCGCCAGCTACACATTATATCCACTACACCACCGCCACCTACACATTATATCCACTACACCACCGCCAGCTACACATTATATCCACTACACCACCGCCAGCTACACATTATATCCACTACACCACCGCCACCTACACATTATATCCACTACACCACCGCCAGCTACACATTATATCCACTACACCACCGCCACCTACACATTATATCCACTACACCACCGCCAGCTACACACACGTAAAGGTGCTCTGAAAACTATCATTACAAATAATTTCATTGAAGGTGGAAAATGTTAAGCTCATCAACACACTATGAAAGTATTAAAAAACACAGGGGAAGGAAAGACACCAAGGTATCAACAGAGTAACACACACACCAAGGAAAATAGACCTGACGACACTGGAGGACAGGAGAGATAGGGGGGACATGATAACGACATATAAAATACTGAGACGAATTGACAAGGTGGACAGAGACAGAATGTTCCAGGGATGGGACACAGCAACAAGGGGGCACAGTTGGAAGTTGAAGACTCAGATGAATCACAGGGATGTTAGGAAGTATTTCTTCAGTCACAGAGTTGTCAGGAAGTGGAATAGTTTGGGAAGCGATGTAGTGGAGGCAGGATCCATTCATAGCTTCAAGAAGAGGTATGATAAAGCTCATGGCGAAGGGAGAGTGACCTAGTAGCGGCCAGTGAAGAGGAGGGGCCAGGAGCTATGAATCGACCCCTGCAATCACAACTAGGTGAATACAACTAGGTGAGTACGCAGGCTGACACAGTTAGTTTATTATCTTTATTATGCACCCCATACCCATGGTGTGGGCGGTAGTCAAAAGATTACAGAGGTACATAATGGGTCCAGGAACTGGACCTCAAAGTCCCTGGACCCATTATGTACGCAACAATCGTACTCGCTACAACGTTCCTTAAACAACGCAGTATTATCTCTTGCACTGTTTCAGACATAAGACTGCAAGAACCATCTTTAAACATGGCCTGTTTGTGACTTGATAAAGCTCACTGTGTGGGCGAAACGTTGTCAATAAAGACTCGCAGTGCACTGCATTTGTATGTTCATCCATGACCTTGCCACCATGACGGTGTCCTTCACCAATGGAAACATTTAGGTAGGTGGGAAGATCCCAATATAAAATGGATTCACATTTAGACTATATATATACTATATATATATATATATAAATATATAATACTTAGCCCGTAGGATGCACAGAACTAACACAAATTCCTACGAACAACCAAAGCAACTGCACAATATATAAACACCGTCAGTTCACAGTATTTCCTCCTGGCAGAGCCAAGAAGAACACTAGGACGCTGGTTCCCACAGGCAACTGCAGTGACAATCGTCAGGAGCAGCAGCAGTAGCCAGCAGGAACCTTTATGTATACTGCAGGTATCCTGAAGGAGAGAAGAGAAGGCAAACATAGCTAACTTTTGTTCCCACATCTTAACTATAATACAGAATGGGGTAGTGGCACATTATGGAGGAGCCAATTTTACAACTCTCACACAGACTAGTCTGGTGGAACACGCCTCGTGTACCCATGTTAGAAACCTTGTCTCTCTCTACTTGAGTCACCCATGTTAATTACGTCTTGTGACTCCACTCAAACAATGCTGATAGTATGACTGTGTGTGTGGGGGGGTGGGGGGCTAACAGCCAGGCTATGTAGAGGTCGTTCTGGAATACGGCAACCACCACAACCACCACCACCATACTGGTGACGATAACCAACGCATTCTTGAACACGGTAAACAACGCATTATTAAATACAACAACCAACGCATTCTTAAACACGACAACCAACGCATTCTTAAACACGACAACCAACGCATTCTTAAACACGACAACCAACGCATTCTTAAACACGACAACCAACGCCTTCTTGAACACGACATCCACCACCAACCAACACTCTTCAACCCACAGTGATATCAACATTATTATTACTACTACTTCTACTTCCACTACTACTACCACCATTACTACTACTAGCATATAATTACCGAGGTTAATGTAGGTGTGAGAAAGTAATGACGATCTCCAGTCTCTAGTTAAGAGGTCAAACTGGCACAATTACAGTCCCACAGTAACTGTGTGTGTGTGTGTCCGCTCTGAGTCCTTGAATGATCCCAGAAGCGTATTCCCGTAAGCCTAGCTCCTTCTACCTTAATTATCCAAGTAAGGTATCCCGGTAGCCTATAAGCCTAGCTCCTTCTACCTTAATTATCCAAGTAAGGTATCCCGGTAGCCTATAAGCCTAGCTCCTTCTACCTTAATTATCCAAGTAAGGTATCCCGGTAGCCTATAAGCCTAGCTCCTTCTACCTTAATTATCCAAGTAAGGTATCCCGGTAGCCTATAAGCCTAGCTCCTTCTACCTTAATTATCCAAGTAAGGTATCCGGTAGCCTATAAGCCTAGCTCCTTCTACCTTAATTATCCAAGTAAGGTATCCCGGTAGCCTATAAGCCTAGCTCCTTCTACCTTAATTATCCAAGTAAGGTATCCGGTAGCCTATAAGCCTAGCTCCTTCTACCTTAATTATCCAAGTAAGGTATCCCGGTAGCCTATAAGCCTAGCTCCTTCTACCTTAATTATCCAAGTAAGGTATCCCCGTAGCCTATAAGCCTAGCTCCTTCTACCTTAATTATCCAAGTAAGGTATCCCGTAGCCTATAAGCCTAGCTCCTTCTACCTTAATTATCCAAGTAAGGTATCCGGTAGCCTATAAGCCTAGCTCCTTCTACCTTAATTATCCAAGTAAGGTATCCCGGTAGCCTATAAGCCTAGCTCCTTCTACCTTAATTATCCAAGTAAGGTATCCCGGTAGCCTATAAGCCTAGCTCCTTCTACCTTAATTATCCAAGTAAGGTATCCCGGTAGCCTATAAGCCTAGCTCCTTCTACCTTAATTATCCAAGTAAGGTATCCGGTAGCCTATAAGCCTAGCTCCTTCTACCTTAATTATCCAAGTAAGGTATCCGGTAGCCTATAAGCCTAGCTCCTTCTACCTTAATTATCCAAGTAAGGTATCCCCGTAGCCTATAAGCCTAGCTCCTTCTACCTTAATTATCCAAGTAAGGTATCCCGGTAGCCTATAAGCCTAGCTCCTTCTACCTTAATTATCCAAGTAAGGTATCCCGGTAGCCTATAAGCCTAGCTCCTTCTACCTTAATTATCCAAGTAAGGTATCCCGGTAGCCTATAAGCCTAGCTCCTTCTACCTTAATTATCCAAGTAAGGTATCCCCGTAGCCTATAAGCCTAGCTCCTTCTACCTTAATTATCCAAGTAAGGTATCCCCGTAGCCTATAACCCAGCCCCCTCTACCTCAATGCACGCAAAAAAGTTATAGTTAACAATGAAGCATAAGTTATTTAATGAACTTAAACATTAATATTAAAGGTTTGAAGCCAATCAGAAGAGGCATTTGCAAGTTATCACATGGAAGCTTATATCCTAGTTTCTTCTATGTCGACAGCAAACTGCCATCTAAACAGTCTACAAGTATATACACACACAACCCGCACATATAAAAGAGAGGAGCTTACGACGACGTTTCGGCCCGACTTGGACCATTTACAAAGTATTTCAAACTATCTACAAAGAAACACCAAGTTTAAAAGTTTCAAGCCAACCAGGAGATCCGTTCACTAGTTATGTGAATAAGACATGCGCAATAATCTACTGTGCAGACATTTCGCCAGTGACTTTATCAGTCTAATACAGACTATGGAAGACATGGAGTAGTAGTTTGAGGTGGTCAGTCTCTCAACTTTGAAAGGAGAGGTTTAGTGTAACAGTCTTGACTGAAGATGCTTGAGGGTGGAGACTTGTATACTAGACAGCTACAACGTCGGACACTCCATCAGTGTTGAAGGTTTCAGGCCGATCGGCTGAGGCATTCATATATCACATATAAAAAACAACATTCCAGCTTAACATTTTCTATAATAAAATAGATAAATTGTTATCTATAATGACCAAGATGAATAAAAATTTCTAATTAATATACATAATCAAGTTGATTGATGTTGTTGCATAACTTGATCAATGATTAAGTTTGTTGAGGTCTAACTACCTAGAGGGGGTTTCAGGGGTCAACGACCCCGGGACCCGGTCCATGACCAGGCCTCGCCGTGGATCAGGGTTTGATCAACTAGGCTATTACTGCTGATCACACGTAAACCGACGTACGAACCACAGCCTGGCTGGTCAGGTTACTTTAAGAAGTTACTTTATAAAGCTCTGCATAAACACCTTTTGTTTAATCATTCTTTACCTGTGTACAAGTCTATGATTGACTACAACATACTGCTTGACGTATGTGGTGTTTATGTGGTGTGTATGTGGTGTGTATGTGGTGTGTATGTGGTGTGTATGTGGTGTGTATGTGGTGTGTGTCTTAAGTGTTATGTTGGTTAAAGTCCGTGAAGGCAATGCTGAGCTTATAGTCCTGCCTATTTACAATCAAACTTGAACAAGCTAATACGTGGTTGTAGAGATACGTTGGGTGTGATGTTCACCCCCGGATCTTTCTGGGACTACAGACAGCCAGAAAACACCACTTGTACATATTACTGCACATTAAAACAATTTACCCACTGTCTTCCTGTTTATGTTTGTTGTCAATGCGCCATTACCACCACCATCACCAGTAGCAGCACTACCAGCACTACCAGCACTACCAGCAGCGTCATTACTGCCAAGATAACTATCAGCGGCAGTTCTCAACCCTCACCCATGTACCAGTGGCTGCTGGTCGTCTCCCATTATAACTATTAACACAAGTGCTGTGTTACGTCTTAAGAAAGAACACTTGTGAAGGCAACGCTGCTCTAAGTACGGTACACACGCGCATGCTCTCTCTCACACACTATTATTACTTACAACACAAAATTATGTAAAGAATTATTAATTAAATTAAATCTAAAAAATGTTTATTTCATATAAGCAGACAAAGAAATTAGAAGGGATATATACTGATAAAACGGTAGACCTGGAGGATAACCACTAATTCTGTAATGTGTCAGGGATAGCGAGTGTTGAGGTATCCCTCAAGGTAGACCTTTAAGAAGTTGCCTTCTTTTTTCGCTCATAACTGGAGAATGCCTCATCCGACCAGCTTCAAACCTGTCATTGCTTGTGTACGGTAACGAGGACCAGATCCTTGGAACAGTTGGCATGTTCAGGTGACATATGATCAAAGTTGTTGAAGTCATTCCCATCATCCTAGAATGACTGGGATAACTTGTACAACCTCAGTACACGACAAGCCGGGCTGTGGTGCCTACGTCGGATTGCGTGTGGCCAGCAGTAACAGCCTGGTTGATCAGGCCCTGATCCACCTCGAGGCCTGGTCATAGACCGGACCGCGGGGGCGTTGACCCCCGGAACACCCGGCATACTCCAGGTAACACGAACGGTGGAGGGTCAAGTTGAAGTATATAGTAGATGTGACCACTCATACCAGGCTATCATCAGCTAGGCTGTGACAACAGTGACCAACTCATAACAACGAGGTTATCTTCAGCTAGGCTGTGACAACAGTGACCAACTCATAACAATGAGGTTATCTTCAGCTAGGCTGTGACAACAGTAACCAACTCATAACAACGAGGTTATCTTCAGCTAGGCTGTGACAACAGTGACCAACTCATAACAACGAGGTTATCTTCAGCTAGACTGTGACAACAGTGACCAACTCATAACAACGAGGTTATCTTCAGCTAGGCTGTGACAACAGTAACCAACTCATAACAACGAGGTTATCTTCAGCTAGGCTGTGACAACAGTGACCAACTCATAACAACGAGGTTATCTTCAGCTAGGCTGTGACAACAGTGACCAACTCATAACAACGAGGTTATCTTCAGCTAGGCTGTGACAACAGTGACCACATCTTACCAATCAGGTTATCACACGTTTTCACATAGATAGTAAATAATGTTCTTCACTTCGCGAATTGTTAAGCAATCTAAAATCTCTTAGTGAACGAGTACATGTGGCAGCATGAGCGACAGTCACTTTGTCTTTTTTTTTTTTTTTTTTTTTTTTGGGGGGTTATCCTAGGTAATTTATACTATGATAATTGTACTTATGTACCTGACATAAATAAACTTATTAACTCGCACACGACGGTGGCACAAGCTTGGTGCTCTTGTTAATGGAAATTACGCCTAGTCTCTACTGGGCGACAAGTACTTATTCGGGGTGGGGCTGGTCGCTACTAGGTCACTCTTCCTGCTCCATGAGCTTTATCATACCTCTTCTTAAAGCTAAAGCTATGTATGCATCCTGCCTCCACTTCCCAGACTATTCCACTTCCTGACCACTCTGTGACTGAAGAAATACTTCCTAACATCCCTGTGATTCATCTGAGTCTTCAACTTCCAACTGTGACCCCTTGTTGCTGTGTTCCATCTCTGGAGCATCCTGTCTGTCCACCTTGTCGATTCCCCTCAGTATTTTACATGTCGTTATCATGTCCCCCCTATCTCTCCTGTCCTCCAGTGTCGTCAGGTGGATTTCCCTTAACCTCTCCTCGTAGGACCTACCCCTTAGCTCCGGGACTAGTCTGTACTTTGATGCGGGGTGAGCAGACTGGGTCTTGCCCTGGTCGCAGATGTTTTATATAATTTCGCTCGTTTTGTGAATTGTAACGCATGGAGATATGATGGAAGGTTGCTAGCCTAGCCAAGTGTCATACACCGCTCTGACTCGTCTGCTACACACTACACATTGTTGAAGAATAAAGACACCTGCGCAACATTTGGGAATTTGACTGAGGAAGCGTTCCGTCAGCCAGTGGCTTCTTCAGTCCAATACAGAGAAGACCGGAGAAAGGAAAGGACTGATTACCTCAAACTCCTCAGTCTTTCTTTTTCCGGTCTTCTCTGTAGTGGACTAAAGAAGCCACTGGCTGGCGGAACGTTTCCTCAGTCAAGATTCCCAAATGTTGTACAGGCGTCTTATTCTTCAAGTTGTCGGTTTTCTGAACCATTTACATCATACTACACACCAGGTATAAGTGCGGGTATACTCCAGGTATAAGTGCGGGTATACTCCAGGTATAAGTGCGGGTATACTCCAGGTATAAGTCCGGGTATACTCCAGGTATAAGTCCGGGTATACTCCAGGTATAAGTCCGGGTATACTCCAGGTATAAGTCCGGGTATACTCCAGGTATAAGTCCGGGTATACTTCTGGTATAAGTCCGGGTATACTCCCTCTCTCTTACTCAGGCTCCTCCTCCATGTTACTCAAGGCTTATTAATAATTTCACACAGCAGCTCAAAGTCAGACCATTATTATTATTATTATAATAAAAAAGAAGCGCTAAACCTCAAAGTCAGACCAACTGAGTCACCCGGCAGAACTTTCCGCGTAATTTCGCGGGTAAGTGAAGCAAACTGTGTACGGAGTGCTGAAGCCCGCTCCACCACAGCCAGGGGGAAGGACTAAACCCGCAGGGAAGGAGTGTCAGCGGCACCAAGGCACCTCCTTGAAGGGCCACCACACGGCACTAAATAAACAACAAATTCTGGCACTTGTTATTCCGGGCGGATAACCCGGTGTTTGTAAGTGTAAATAAGTGTAAGTTACTTAGACGTTAAGGAGTATTTCTTCAGTCTGGGTGGTCGCAAAGTGGTGTGACCTCGGGGACGTAGTAATGGAAGCAGACACCATACACAGCTTTAACATTAGGTACGACGGAGATTACGAGTGTTGATAAATGGTTCAGAGAAGCGACAAGTTGATAAATTAGACACGTGTGCAACACTTGGGTATATTAGGGAGACATTTCGCCCCGCAATGACTTCATCAGTCAGATACAAAGAGTGGTGAAGATCAGTAGGGGTTCGAGGTAATCAGTCCCTCAGCTCGGAGTCGATGTAATCAGTCTTATCTTTGTACTGGACTGATGAAGCCACTTATGGAGCGAAACGTCTCCCTAATATACCCAAGTGTTGAATGTGTCTAATTTATCAGAGCCTACGAGGCTTCAGGGGCCAGTAACTACGACAAGCAACAAGTGTCTAATGGTTAAAATCATAGCCAGAATTTTTAAAGGGGGTGGAGGAGTAAGCCAGTGGAAGGTCTCGGGCAGATGACCAAAAGCTCCAGCTGTGGGTCATCATATGACTAAGACGCGCGTCAGGAAACACTTGTCCTGTTTCCTGATAGATCTTACCTAACCTAACCTTAGCAACCAGTGAAGACGCAGGACCAGGGTAAAACACACACACACACACACACACACACACACACACACACACACACACACACGAGCTTATCAACGACGACGGCCAACACGGTTTCAGGGACGGGAAATCCTGTGTCACAAACCTACTGGAGTTCTACGACAGGGTGACGGCAGTAAGACAAGAGAGAGAGGGGTGGGCAGATTGCATATTCCTGAACTGTAAGAAGGCGTTTGACACAGTTCCACACAAGAGATTAGTGCAGAAGCTGGAGGACCAGGCAGAGGTAACAGGGAAGGCACTACAATGGATCAGGGAATACCTGTCAGGAAGACAGCAGCGAGTCATGGTACGTTGCGAGGTGTCAGAGTGGGCGCCGGTGACGAGTGGGGTTCCACAGGGGTCAGTCCTAGGACCGGTGCTGTTTCTGGTATTTGTGAACGACATGACGGAAGGAATAGACTCCGAAGTGTCCCTGTTTGCAGATGATGTGAAGTTGATGAGAAGAATTCAATCGGACGAGGACCAGGCAGAACTACAAAGGGATCTGGACAGGCTGCAAGCCTGGTCTAGCAATTGGCTCCTGGAGTTCAACCCCACCAAGTGCAAAGTCATGAAGATTGGGGAAGGGCAAAGAAGACCGCAGACGGAGTACAGTCTAGGAGGCCAGATACTACAAACCTCAATCAAGGAAAAAGATCTTGGGGTGAGTATAACACCAGGCACATCTCCTGAGGCGAACATCAACCAAATAACTGCTGCAGCATATGGGCGCCTAGCTAACCTAAGAACAGCATTCCGACATCTTAATAAAGAATCGTTCAGGACCCTGTACACTGTGTACGTTAGGCCCATACTGGAGTATGCAGCACCAGTTTGGAACCCACATCTAGCCAAGCACGTAAAGAAGCTAGAGAAAGTGCAAAGGTTTGCAACAAGACTAGTCCCGGAGCTAAGGGGTATGTCCTACGAGGAGAGGTTAAGGGAAATCAACCTGACGACACTGGAAGACAGGACAGAGATGGGGGGGACATGATAACAACATATACGATACTGAGAGGAATTTACAAAGTGGACAGAGACAGAATGTTCCAGAGATGGGACACAGCAACAAGGGGACACAGTTGGAAATTGAAGACTCAGATGAATCACAGAGATGTTAGGAAGTATTTCTTCAGTCACAGAGTGGTCGGGAAGTGGAATAGTTTAGGAAGCGATGTAGTGGAGGCAGGTTCCATACATAGCTTTAAGAAGAGGTATGATAAAGCTCATGGCACAGGGAGAGTGACCCAGTAGCGGCCAGTGAAGAGGCGGGGCCAGGAGCTGTGACTCGACCCCTGCAACCACAACTAGGTGTGTACACACGCGAGCACACACGCACACATACACAGTGGGCGCCTGTGACGAGCGGTGTACCGCAGGGGTCAGTCCTAGGACCAGTGTTATTCTTGGTATATGTGAATGACATGACGGACGGGATAGACTCAGAAGAGTGTCTGTTCGCAGATGATGTGAAATTAATGAGGAGAATCACATCGGAAGAGGACCAAGCAGGACTTCAAACAGACCTGGACAAGCTTGACATCTGGTCTAGCAACTGGCTTCTCGAATTTAATCCCACCAAATGCAAAGTCATGAAGATCGGAGAAGGGCAAAGAAGACCGCTGACAGAGAACAGATTAGGTGGACAAAGGCTACAAACCTCATCAAAGGAGAAAGACCTTTGGGTGAGTACGACTGGCAAACCTACGATTAGCGTTCCGTTACCTTAGCAAGGAATCGTTCAAGCCACTGTACACTGTGTACGTCAGGCCCATACTAGAATATGCAGCACCAGTCTGGAACCCACACCTGGTCAAGCACGTCAAGAAATTAGAGAAAGTGCAAAGGTTTGCGACAAGGTTAGTTCCACAACTCAGGGGACTGTCCTATGAAGAAAGGTTGAGGGAAATAGGACTAACAACACTGGAGAAAAGAAGGGTTAGAGGAGACATGACAACGACATACAAAATACTGCGGGGAATCGACAAGGTAGATAGTGACAGGATGTTCCAGAGAGGGAACACAGAAACAAGGGGA
>WNWK01005422.1:27500-121223 GCA_009830355.1 Cherax destructor
GCGGAGAGTGAGGTGTGAGCGACACATGGTGACCTGAAAAAAACCTCACATAGGGATGAGGACAGGTAAACAATGAGATCACGTGACTCTTGTGTTGTTAGGTATTTGATGCTTTGACTGGTTGAGTATCATGTATGCCAAAGTTTTAGAAATTTCGTAGCTTCCAGTGTTATGTTCTATGGTGTCGGTGACGGTGATTAGCGAGGCTTCCACACATCGTCTGCTTCTAAGGTCTTGTTCAGTGAGGACGAGCTGTATCTCATCTCAATTCATCAAATGTCCCGTGGAGTCCCTGTGGAGGACACAGGCGTACCTTAATTCGTCTCTGTTGCTGGCGTTTTGATGTCCGTTCAGGCGGACTAAAAAATTTCTGCCTGTTTCTCCTACGTATTTCTTGGGACAGTATCCACAGGGGATGATGTAGACGCCTGCTGTGGAAGTTAGAGGTGTGGGGCTACGTTTACACTACACTTTGAAGAGAAGTTTGTCAATGTCGGGAGACTTGCACATGAGGACGTCCAGGAAAGGAAGTTTGCCATCTCTTTCGAGTTCAAGTGCAAACTTTATTGATGTCTGGACGGCGTTGATCTTGTTGAGGAGGACCTGGATATTGATGATGGCAAACTTCCTTTCCTGGACGTCCTCCTGTGCAGGTTTCCCGACAGTGAGACCTGCAGTTTCCGGTCGTTGCTCCTCCCTCAATTTTTATAACCTTGTATTTTCTGGGGTTGATCTTTAGTGGCCTCTTAACTTAATTTGCAGTTTGTCAAGATTCATATGTAACGTTCACTTCTCTAAGTTTTTCACTCTCCTTCATTTTACAGCATCAACTAACAGGTATACATATACACCTTCTGGCACGTGATTCACACAGACCGGAAGCAATATTGGTCCTGATACTGATCCTAGTGGAACCCCACTTGTCACACTTTCCCATTCTGACGTCTGTCTTTGTCTCCTGATCCACTCTAAGATGGTCCGTTATGCCTATCTGTTCCTTGTGTGTGTGTGTGTGTGCGTGTGTGTGTGTGTGTGCGTGTGTGTGTGTGTGTGTGTGTGTGTGTTTTATGTTAATGTGTGTATTGAGGACATGGGGGGGCGAGTTAGTAAGCGGACATATGACCTATGTGGGTTACCAGTCACCAGTCGTTGCTCAATATTTACAATCTTCACAGCTATCATTATAACCAAGAATCATTATAACCAAGAATCATTATAACCAAGAATCATTATAACCAGGAATCATTATAACCAGCTATCATTATAACCAGCTATCATTATAACCAGCTATCATTATAACCAGGAATCATTATAACCAGGAATCATTATAACCAGCTATCATTATAACCAGCTATCATTATAACCAGGAATCATTATAACCAGGAATCATTATAACCAGCTATCATTATAACCAGCTATCATTATAACCAGTTATCATTATAACCAGCTTCCATTATAATCAACAATCATAACCAGCTATCATTATAACCTATCATTATAACGAGCAATCATAGCGCAACACAACAACCACACTCATTATATCTCCAGTGCAGCTCACCCACAGTCATTATAGTCTCACTGAATGCTAACTCAGATTTGGCTAGATGACATTATACAATAATAAATCAACGAAAGATCAAAGTCACTAGTGACACGGCTCTCAGACAGTCACCGGCTCCTGACGATTATTAAGGTTTGGCGTCCCTAGTTTTGAAGGTTCTCATTATCCATCCTATCATTTTTCTAGCAGATGCGGTACATACATTGTTGTGGTCTTTGAAGGTGAGATCTTCTGACATTATCACTCCCAGGTCCTTCACATTAGTTTCTCGCTCCAGTGTGTGGTTAGAATGTGTCGTATACCCTGATAAAAGCAAGTTAAAGAGGAACTTACCAGACCATTCATTAGCCAGACTCTAACACATACAAACGAGTATCGAACCGGTTAAATGTAAATGTCAAATGTGATGGCCATTTACGAAGCAGGAGACAGCCCCTTACTCTCAAAATTACAGACCAATAAAACGTTAATTGTGGGTTAAAGTGCTGGAATAACTACTGAAGCAGATCAAAGCCTTCTTCGACGGTATAAATTTGATCAATGGATCTTAAAACAGTTATACAAAGGGACGTTTTTGCTTTACTAATTTTCTAATGCTTGTCAGTAAATTATATGAGGCTATGTTGAAAATGGTAAGACAATATACAGATAAGTGATTAAGACACATGTGTAATATTTGGGTATCTTTATTGTTGAAACGTTTCGCCTACACAGTAGGCTTCTTCAGTCAAATACAGAGGCAGCAGGTGTAGTATTTGAGGTGGTCAGTCCCTCAAGCGCCACTGGTTGGCGAAACGTCGACAATAAAGATACCCAGATGTTTCACATGTGTGTGAATGTTCATCTCGTCGGTACTGTATACCACTGGTGTAAGTTTTAACACCAGCAGTTAAGGTTTAATTATGTACTAATTAACTTTCAGTAAATGTTTGTGTTAACCGTCTTGAATCTGCATTCTGTAGATTTAACACAGGATAACACAATTGTGACTTATTTAACACAGGATAACACAAACATTGTGACTTATTTAACACAGGATAACACAAACATTGTGACTTATTTAACACAGGATAACACAAACATTGTGACTTATTTAACATTAGAAGAGACATTCTTCAGTTACTACACAGAAAGTAACTGAACTAATAAAACTGTTATATAATAACTTACACAACGTATAATGAAGGCGAAGTTTTCCCTGAGGCTACACTCACAATCACTCAGGTTAATATTCAACATCACAATCACATTCACATCACTGAATGTGTGTGTGTGAGAGAGAGAGAGAGAGAGAGAGAGAGAGAGAGAGAGAGAGCTAGCTCACATCAGTTTCACTCTGGTCACTGAAGGTCATTCATCATTCACAGCTTCACTAACATTCACAATTCTCCTAACATCTACACACAGAAATCGAGTGACCAGCTAACAGCTGTCACCTACAGCTGGCTCACCTCAACAGCTGACAGCTGTCACCTACAGCTGGCTCACCTCAACAGCTGACAGCTGTCACCTACAGCTGGCTCACGTCACCAGCTGACTGGTCAGGTCTATGTAAGATGAGAAGAACCACAGAACAGAAGGGAAAAAGATGGGTGACGCTCTGTGGCACCTGTGGAGACACACAACTTTATCCATGGCAGTATAATAGTACAAACACTGTTGTGTGGGTGTGAAGCATGGGTTTTAAACGTTGCAGCGATGAGGCAGTGGAATGTCATGTTTGAGGGCAGTGTGTGGTGTATACATCATGTAGAACAGAAGTCCTCAACATTTTAGTATAAAAGGACCAATTTGAAAAGCCAAATTTAAAGGGGCCACATTTTGTATTTTATTGTAATTTTTATGAATAATTACAATAATATTTTGCGATTGTTGACAGTGTGCGGTGTGGAACCTACATAAAAGTGAATTCCTAATTTCATGTGAGGGCCACATCCATTTCTTAGAAGGGCCACATGCGGCCCTCGGGGCCTCAGGTTAGGGACCCTTGAAACAAAAAATTCAAGAGATAGTGAGTGGTGGTTTGGGGTCTTGGAGAAGCTGCAGCTAATAAGTAGTGTATAAATCCAAGGGAGGAAGGGGGGTAAAAGAGGCTTGAATGCTAGGGACTTGGACATCCAACAAGCTTGTGTAAGCGTGTTAATTCGAACTTAGTTTTTATGACTTGACCTTGATTATGTGAGCAAGTTAACATTTATAAAGGGATTCAGGGGAACCGGTTAGCCGGACTTGAGTCCTGGAGGTGGGAAGTACAGCGCCTGCACTATGGAAGACGGGCGAGGAAGTTGCCATTCAGAAGGTCATCTGCACACTGTGTTGCCAGTACACTTCTGGCAAGAAAGTAACTGACTGAGTGATGGTGAATGCGACTCCTCTTACGTTTTGTAACAATACCTCGGTAGGTGACGACCCAGAGTACAACACTGCACAGAGACAGTATAACACTGGAGAGAGGTCAGGAGAGGTCGTAGCAGATGACAGCAACAGCGAGGTCACACACACTTAAACACAACCAGTGTAAGCACCAGTGTTAGTGGTAACTTTCACTCAGGTGGTGGCGGGTGAGTGTGGGTGGTGAGTGAGTGTGGGTGGGTTGTGGGTGCTGGGATGTAACGGATACATCCCCAGTGTGCTGCTACACTATGCTAGTAGCTGTGTTTCTCTGTCATATTCCATCATAGATGGTAGTCATGCAAGGTGTCGAAATGTGTCAGCCTGACCAGTGGGACTAAGTAGTGTCAGCCTGAGCTAGCCGACTTTAGTAGTGTCAGCCTGAGCTAGCCGACTTTAGTAGTGTCAGCCTGAGCTAGCCGACTTTAGTAGTGTCAGCCTGAGCTAGCCGACTTTAGTAGTGTCAGCCTGAGCTAGCCGACTTTAGTAGTGTCAGCCTGAGCTAGCCGACTTTAGTAGTGTCAGCCTGAGCTAGCCGACTTTAGTAGTGTCAGCCTGAGCTAGCCGACTTTAGTAGTGTCAGCCTGAGCTAGCCGACTTTAGTAGTGTCAGCCTGAGCTAGCCGACTTTAGTAGTGTCAGCCTGAGCTAGCCGACTTTAGTAGTGTCAGCCTGAGCTAGCCGACTTTAGTAGTGTCAGCCTGAGCTAGCCGACTTTAGTAGTGTCAGCCTGAGCTAGCCGACTTTAGTGTCAGCCTGAGCTAGCCGACTTTAGTAGTGTCAGCCTGAGCTAGCCGACTTTAGTAGTGTCAGCCTGAGCTAGCCGACTTTAGTAGTGTCAGCCTGAGCTAGCCGACTTTAGTAGTGTCAGCCTGAGCTAGCCGACTTTAGTAGTGTCAGCCTGAGCTAGCCGACTTTAGTAGTGTCAGCCTGAGCTAGCCGACTTTAGTAGTGTCAGCCTGAGCTAGCCGACTTTAGTAGTGTCAGCCTGAGCTAGCCGACTTTAGTAGTGTCAGCCTGAGCTAGCCGACTTTAGTAGTGTCAGCCTGAGCTAGCCGACTTTAGTAGTGTCAGCCTGAGCTAGCCGACTTTAGTAGTGTCAGCCTGAGCTAGCCGACTTTAGTAGTGTCAGCCTGAGCTAGCCGACTTTAGTAGTGTCAGCCTGAGCTAGCCGACTTTAGTAGTGTCAGCCTGAGCTAGCCGACTTTAGTAGTGTCAGCCTGAGCTAGCCGACTTTAGTAGTGTCAGCCTGAGCTAGCCGACTTTAGTAGTGTCAGCCTGAGCTAGCCGACTTTAGTAGTGTCAGCCTGAGCTAGCCGACTTTAGTAGTGTCAGCCTGAGCTAGCCGACTTTAGTAGTGTCAGCCTGAGCTAGCCGACTTTAGTAGTGTCAGCCTGAGCTAGCCGACTTTAGTAGTGTCAGCCTGAGCTAGCCGACTTTAGTAGTGTCAGCCTTCTCTGGCAGACTTCAGCAGGTCAATAAGGTTATCGTCAAGTATTCCATTAAGGGTTCAACAGCTATAGGACAACTTGAAAGGTTTGGTTTGAGCAGAGCTGGAGTCACTATCACTTGGGAATTACCATCTCCCAAGATGGCTTGTCCCATATACGGTAGAAATATATTTTATAAGAGTGTGGGAAAAAATTTTGAAAAAATAATAATAACAGGCACTGAGAACAATGTGTCTAGCTTACACACAGTCACACATACACACAAAGCTCATGGAGCGGGGAGAGCAGAGACCCAGTAGCGGACAGCGAAGAGGCGGGGCCAGGAGCTGAGTCTCGACCCCTGCAACCACAATTAGGTGAGTACAATTAGGTGAGTACACACACATACAAAAACACACACACACACCTTAACAAGGAATCGTTCAAGACACTGTACACCGTGTACGTCAGGCCCATACTAGAATATGCAGCACCAATCTGGAACCCACACCTGGTCAAGCACGTAAGGAAACTAGAGAAAGTGCAAAGGTTTGCGACAAGGTTAGTTCCACAACTCAGGGGTCTGTCCTATGAAGAAAGGCTGAGGGAAATAGGACTAACAACACTGGAGGAAAGAAGGGTCAGAGGAGACATGATAACGACATACAAAATACTGCGGGGAATCGACAAGGTAGACAGTGACAGGATGTTCCAGAGAGGGAACACAGAAACAAGGGGACACAACTGGAAGCTGAAGACTCAGATGAGTCAAAGGGATGTTAGGAAGCATTTCTTCAGCCACAGAGTAGTCAGGAAGTGGAATAGTCTAGAGAAAGATATAGTGGAGGCAGGATCCATACATAGTTTTAAGACGAGGTATGATAAAGCTCATGGAGCAGGGAGAGCAGAGACCCAGTAGCGGGCAGCGAAGAGTCGGGTCTAGGAGCTATGACTCGACCCCTGCAACCACAACTAGGTGAGCACACACACACACAACTAGATACCTCAAAGACGATGGGGCCGGATAACATCTCACCATGGGTCCTGAGAGAGGGAGCAGAGGTGCTATGTGTACCAATAACAACAATCTTCAACACATCTATCGAAACAGGGCAACTACCTGAGGTATGGAAGACAGCAAATGTAGTCCCAATTTTTAAAAACGGAGACAGACACGAAGCACTAAACTACAGACCAGTGTCACTGACATGTATAGTATGCAAGGTCATGGAGAAGATAGTCAGGAGAAGAGTGGTGGAGCACCTAGAAAGGAATGAGCTTATCAACGACAACCAACACGGTTTCAGAGACGGGAAATCCTGTGTCACAAACCTACTGGAGTTCTATGACAGGGTGACAGCAGTAAGACAAGAGAGAGAGGGGTGGGTCGATTGCATTTTCTTGGACTGTAAGAAGGCATTTGACACAGTTCCACACAAGAGATTAGTGCAAAAGCTGGAGGACCAGGCAGGGATAACAGGGAAGGCATTGCAATGGATCAAGGAATACCTGTCAGGAAGACAGCAGCGAGTCATGGTGCGTGGCGAGGTGTCAGAGTGGGCGCCTGTGACGAGCGGGGTTCCACAGAGGTCAGTCCTAGAACCGGTGCTCTTTCTGGTATTTGTGAACGACATGAAGAAGGAATAGACTCCGAAGTGTCCCTGTTTGCAGATGATGTGAAGTTGATGAGAAGAATTCAATCGGACGAGGACCAGGCAGAACTACAAAGGGAGATGACAGGCTGCAGGCCTGGTCCAGAAATTGGCTCCTGGAGTTCAACCCCACCAAGTACAAAGTCATGAAGATTGGGGAAGGACAAAGAAGACCGCAGACGGAGTACAGTCTAGGTGGCCAGAGACTACAAACCTCACTCAAGTAAAAGGATCTTGGAGTGAGTATAACACCAGGCACATCTCCTGAGGCGAACATCAACCAAATAACTGCTACAGCATACGGACACCTGGCAAACCTAAGAACAGCATTCCGACATCTTAATAAGGAATCATTCAGTACACTGTACACCGTATACGTTAGGCCCATACTGGAGTATGCAGCACCAGTTTGGAACCCACACCTAGCCAAGCACGTAAAGATACTAGATAAAGTGCAAAGGTTTGCAACAAGACTAGTCTCGGAGCTAAGGGGTATGTCCTACGAGGAGAGGTTAAGGGAAATCGACCTGACGACACTGGAGGACAGGAAAGATAGGGAGGATATGATAATGACATATAAAATACTGAGGGGAATTGACAAGGTGAACAGAGACAGGATGTTCCAGAACATAAGAACATAAGAAAGAAGGAACACTGCAGCAGGCCTACTGGCCCATGCGAGGCAGGTCCAAATCTCCAACGGCTTAAGCCCCGACCCAGCCAGGTCAGGTTACATTCACTTAAGGAGGGAACACTGCATCTGACCTAGCACAGGCCAGTCAGGACCAACTCACACCCAACCGCACCCACTCATATAATTGTCTAGTTGACCACCTGGTCAGCCGACCACCTGGTCAGGTCACTTCCACTTAAGGAATTAGTACAGCTACTGACCTGGTAATACAAGCTAGTCAGGTCCAAATTCACACCCATCCACACCCACCCATGTATTTATCTAACCTATTTTTAAAACTACACAACGTCTTAACTTCTATAACTGTAATCGGGAGTTTGTTCCACTCATCCACAACTCTATTACCAAACCAGTGCTTTCCTATATCCTTCCTGAATCTGAACTTTTCCAACTTGAAACCATTGCTGCGAGTCCTGTCTTGGCTGGATATTTTCAGCACGCTATTTACATCACCTTTATTTATTCCTGTTTTCCATTTATACACCTCAATCATATCCCCCCTAATTCTACGCCTTTCTAGAGAGTGAAGATTCAGGGCCCTCAGTCTATCCTCATAGGGAAGATTTCTGATACATGGGATCAACTTTGTCATCCTCCTTTGTACGTTTTCCAGTGCATTTATATCCATTCTGTAATACGGTGACCAGAACTGTGCAGCATAATCTAAATGAGGCCTAACCAAAGATATATAGAGTTGTAGAACAACCTGAGGACTTCTATTATTTATACTTCTTGATATGAAGCCAAGGATTCTGTTAGCTTTATTGCGAACACTTATGCACTGTTGTCTTGGCTTCAGATTACTACTAACCAGAACTCCTAAATCCTTCTCGCTATCACAAGTAATAAGATCTACATTATTCAGCTTATATGTGGCATGGTTATTGTCCTGCCCAACATTTAGAACTTTGCATTTGTTTACATTAAACTGCATCTGCCACTTCTCCGACCACTGCATCAGTCTATTCAAATCGATGGGACACAACAAGGGGTCACAGTTGGAAGTTGAAGACTCAGATGAATCACAGGGATGTTAGGAAGTATTTCTTCAGTCACAGAGTTGTCAAGAAGTGGAATAGTCTGGGAAGTGATGTAGTGGAGGCAGGATACGTACATAGCTTTAAGAAGAGGTATGATAAAGCTCATAGAGCAGGAAGAGTGACCGAGTAGTGACCAGTGAAGAGGCGGGGCCAGGAGCTATGAATCGACCCCTGCAACCACAACTAGGTGAGTACACACACACACACAGGTATCACAGTGGGCGCCTTTGACGAGCGGTGTACCGCAGGGGTCAGTCCTAGGACCAGTGTTATTCTTGGTATATGTAAATGACATGACGGACGGGATAGACTCAGAAGTGTCTCTATTCGCGGGTGATGTGAAAATAATGAGGAGAATCACATCGGAAGAGGACCAGGCAGGGCTGCAAACAGACCTGGACAAGCTCGACATCTGGTCTAGCAACTGGCTTCTCGAATTCAATCCCTCCAAATGCAAAGTCATGAGGATCGCAGAAGGGCAAAGAAGACCGCTGACAGAGTACAAGCTAGGCGGACAAAGGCTACAAACCTCGGCAAAGGAGAAAGACCTTGGAGTGAGTATAACGCCAAACACGTCTCCGGAGGCACACATCAACCAGATAACTGCGGCAGCATATGGGCGACTGGCAAACCTAAGATTAGCGTTCCGTTACCTTAACAAGGAATCGTTCAAGACACTGTACACCGTGTACGTCAGGCCCATACTAGAATATGCAGCACCAGTCTGGAACCCACACCTGGTCAAGTACGTAAAGAAACTAGAGAAAGTGCAAAGGTTTGCGACAAGGTTAGTTCCACAACTCAGGGGTCTGTCTTATGAAGAAAGGTTGAGGGAAATAGGACTAACAACACTGGAGGAAAGAAGGGTCAGAGGAGACATGATAACGACATACAAGATACTGCGGGGAATTGACAAGGTAGACAGTGACAGGATGTTCCAGAGAGGGAACACAGAAACAAGGGGACACAACTGGAAGCTGAAGACTCAGATGAGTCAAAGGGATGTTAGGAAGCATTTCTTCAGCCACAGAGTAGTCAGGAAGTGGAATAGTCTAGAGAAAGATATAGTGGAGGCAGGAACCATACATAGTTTTAAGACAAGGTATGATGAAGCTCATGGAGCAGGGAGAGCAGAGACCCAGAAGCACACAGTGAAGAGGCGGGGCCAGGAGCTGAGTCTCGACCCCTGCAACCACAATTTTGAGTACACACATCAAACTCAGATCCAAACAAACCCTGGAAGCCCAATCCCCACTTCCCATTCCAACACAATAACTTAAAACAAACAATACCCTGCCCCCTCCCCCATCCACCTCTCCCTCCTCCTCCCCACTTACACTCCAGTGCTAACCCCTATCATTGCTAATAATCTTTTCTCACAACTAACCCCCATCCAACCCCAACCCCCCTAACTGGGTTCCCCTCCCTCCCCTCACCCCAACCCATGGTTTGCTCCCCTTCCAGTAGACATCCACCCCCACAACCATCCCTTACCCCCAACCTGAAGGAGAACATCAACCTGAAAACACGAGCACAATAACAAAAAGGAAATTTAAAGCATGGTATATATATATTAATGCAGAAGAGATAAAATAAAGAGTGATGAATGGAAAGAGCAGATAGTGGAAGCATCCTCAGCCACTGTAGCAATAACAGAGACAAAGCTCACAGAGGTGATATCGGATGCGATTTTCCCAGAAAAATATCAAATAATGAGCAGGGACAAAGGAAAGAGAAGAGGTTAAGCAGTGGCATTGCTAATTAGGAACCAGAGGGCGTTAGAGGAGATGATTGGAATAAATGTAGAGGTGTAGAGTAACTACATAAGACACTCAGAGCTGGAGGAGCCAAGGTGGTGATAGTTGTACAACCCACCACTAAACATTAAGATACTAAGTAGTTTGACACTGCTCACACAACCAGTGCAAAACTACTGAGCATATGAGACTTCAATCATGAGGAAGTGATCGGGTAAATGTGAAACAGCACAGAGGACTGTATGAATGAACGTGACTCACAACAACACAGAGGACTGTATGAATGAACGTGACTCACAACAGCACAGAGGACTGTATGAATGAACGTGACTCACAACAGCACAGAGGACTGTATGAATGAACGTGACTCACAACAGCACAGAGGACTGTATGAATGAACGTGACTCACAACAGCACAGAGGACTGAAAGAATGAACGTGACTCACAACAGCACAGAGGACTGTATGAATGAACGTGACTCACAACAGCACAGAGGACTGTATGAATGAACGTGACTCACAACAGCACAGAGGACTGTATGAATGAACGTGACTCACAACAGCACAGAGGACTGTATGAATGAACGTGACTCACAACAGCACAGAGGACTGTATGAATGAACGTGACTCAACAGCACAGAGGACTGTATGAATGAACGTGACTCACAACACAGAGGACTGTATGAATGAACGTGACTCAACAGCACAGAGGACTGTATGAATGAACGTGACTCACAACAGCACAGAGGACTGTATGAATGAACGTGACTCACAACAGCACAGAGGACTGTATGAATGAACGTGACTCACAACAGCACAGAGGACTGTATGAATGAACGTGACTCACAACAGCACAGAGGACTGAAAGAATGAACGTGACTCACAACAGCACAGAGGACTGAAAGAATGAACGTGACTCACAACAGCACAGAGGACTGTATGAATGAACGTGACTCACAACAGCACAGAGGACTGAAAGAATGAACGTGACTCACAACAGCACAGAGGACTGAAAGAATGAACGTGACTCACAACAGCACAGAGGACTGTATGAATGAACGTGACTCACAACAGCACAGAGGACTGAAAGAATGAACGTGACTCACAACAGCACAGAGGACTGTATGAATGAACGTGACTCACAACAGCACAGAGGACTGTATGAATGAACGTGACTCACAACAACACAGAGGACTGTATGAATGAACGTGACTCACAACAGCACAGAGGACTGTATGAATGAACGTGACTCACAACAGCACAGAGGACTGTATGAATGAACGTGACTCACAGTGTGTGTGAAGGGAAGGATGAACCTGATTTTAAAAGACGAGACTACACAGGCATGAGGCAATTCCTAAGTGGAATGCCGTGCGAAAAAGAGCTAGATAGGTTCGATTCCCGGCGAGGGTAGTTTCTTTACACCGGTTGTCTATGTCACCCATCAGTAAAATGGGTACCTGGGTGTTAGTGGACTGGTGTGGGTCGCATCCTGGAACAAAACTGACCTAATTTGCGGGAACTGCTCTGCATAACAAGCAGTTTTCTATATAGTAGTATGTCGTTATGGAGTTTTTAAATTTAATAAAGACACACTTACCTCTTTTCCGAACTTTTTTTTTGTCTCCAAAGTTTTTGTTTAAAACTCGAGAACGCCTTATTCGATCGGGTTCAATTTTTTAAAGGCTAGTGTAATGCATCTACGGCAAGATTCATGGCAGTATATAGATGCGATAAAAAGAATGAGTTCTGAGACAACTCGCTCAGAAATGTTCCAGAAATGTCAAAGTATTTTTATCCACAGTGGTATATTACCAACCATTCTGGAAAAATACCCTGACTTTGCTCCCTGTAAACAAAGCATTACCACTGAGAGAGAGAGAGAGAGAGAGAGAGAGAGAGAGAGAGAGAGAGAGAGAGAGACCTAATTAATGACTGCATTACTCATTACGATTGTGACCAGATATAAATATGTAAATAGATCATTACCACTGTACCTTTTAAACTATACCTGGGTGTTAGTGGACTGGTGTGGGTCGCATCTTGGAACAAAAGTGACCTAATTTGCGGGAAATACTCAGCATAACAAGGGACTTTCTATATAGTAGTATGTCATTGATGTCAGCTATGGTCTGTATACCTTGTTCATGTACTTGTAGAAATAAATATTATTATTATTATTATTATTATTATTATTATAGGTGAAGAGAGTCTCGTCTTATAGACTTCAAAGCTTCGAAAGTAGTGTTTGCTACTTAGAAGATTAATACATAGAATACAGCAGTGTCTAGATGACATTTTGTCCATTTTTAATCTAGAAATAGTATGGTATTATTTTACATTACTTTATTATTTTGCCTTGATGCTGGTGAGGGGCTCTTGATCCAAGCAACTGGACTTACCTTCTCCTTGCTTGGATAGAATCTGAATGCCTCCCATTCCACAGGTGCTATGTGTACCCCTACGGTTTTTGTGCTTTTCTCTTTATTAAAATATAACAATTGTGAAGGTCATCAATCTTCAACGGTTGATGGATCGTAGGAAATGATGGAAGGGTTGATGGATCGTAGGAAATGATGGAAGGGTTGATGGATCGTAGGAAATGATGGAAGGGTTGATGGATCGTAGGAAATGATGGAAGGGTTGATGGATCGTAGGAAATGATGGAAGGGTTGATGGGTTTGGGATGTGGACACGCTAATGTTGTTGGATTCAGGGAAATAATTGGAGACTTGTTTCTTCAGTATTTGACTTTACTGGGTTATCTTGGCTTAAATAAGTCATAGTATTTGACTTTGGTTATCCTGGCTTTAACCGTACTTACTTACGTAATTAATTACTTCAATGCTGGTTAGTATTAGAGGGAAAACCTTGGACAGATTTTGCATCGTTTTCAAGAGTCAAAATTTGTTTTTGTTTTCGCATAGAAGAAATTTGGAAAATTGAAATACTGCCTTTCGTGGGATAATTTCTGAGTGTCTCATCTGATTGCCCTCAAGCCATCTTTGCAGTTAATTAGATAATGCAACCTCAGAGCGGCTTCAAACTTAATGTGTTGGTCTAATGCTCTCTCTTTGCTCTCCCCGAAAAGTTTGATATAGATTTGGTCTGTGTTCCCAGTACTCGCTCCCATCCTGTTCCTCATCCTCATATCGGACATAGACAGGGATATAAGCCACAGTGCCGTGTCTTCCTTTGCAGATGACACTCGAATCTGTATGACAGTGTCCACCGTTGAAGACACTGCAAGACTCCAAGCAGACATAAACCAAATCTTTAAATGGGCTGCAGAAAACAATATGAAGTTCAATGATGAGAAATTTCAATTACTCAGATATGGAAAACGTGAGGAAATTAAAATCTCATCGGAGTATAAAACAAATTCCAACAACACAATAGAGCGAAAAACTAACGTCAAAGACCTGGGAGTGATCATGTCAGGGGATATCACCTTCAAGGACCATAACATTGTAACAATCGCATCTGCTAGAAAAATGACAGGATGGATAATGAGAACCTTCAAAACCAGGGACGCTAAGCCCATGATGACACTTTACAGATCGCTTGTTCTATCTAGGCTGGAATATTGCTGCACACTAACTACACCTTTCAAGGCAGGTGAAATTGCTGACCTAGAAAATGTGCAGAGAACCTTCACGGCACACATAACTGCGATAAACCACCTCAATTACTGGGAACGCTTGAAGTTCCTAAACCTGTACTCTCTAGAACGCAGGCGGGAGAGATACATTATTATATACACGTGGAAAATTATCGAGGGATTAGTACCAAACTTGCACACGAGAGTCACTCCCTACGAAAGCAAAAGACTCGGCAGGCGATGTAACATCCCCCCAATGAAAAGCAGGGGTGCCACTAGCACGTTGAGAGACACCACAATAAGTGTCAGGGGCCCAAGACTGTTCAACTACCTCCCAGCATACATAAGGGGGATTACCAATAGACCCTGGCTGTCTTCAAGCAGGCACTGGACAGGTACCTAAAGTCGGTACCTGACCAGCCAGGCTGTGGTTCGTATGTTGGACTGCGTGTGGCCAGCAGTAACAGCCTGGTTGATCAGGCTCTGATCCACCATGAGGCCTGGTCACAGATCGGGCCGCGGGGGCGTTGACCCCCGGAACTCTCTCCAGGTAAACTCCAGGAGGCTTTTGTGTGCGAGGGGCTTGGACATGCAGCAGGCATGTGTCAGCGTGTTAGAAGTGGAAATGAATGGCTTTGGGGACTTGACGAGCTATTGGAGTGTGAGCAAGTTAATATTTTGTAAATGGATTCAGGGAAACGAGTTAGCCGGACTTGAGTCCTGGAGGTGGGAAGTACAGTGCCTGCACTTTAAAGGAGGAGTTTGGGATATTGGTTGCTTAGAGGGACACCTAAACTGTCGTATCTTCCCGCCTCTGTGAAGACAGTGATAGTGTGAATGATGGTGAAAGTGTTTCTTTTTCGGGTCACTCTACCTCAGTGGGAGACAGCCAGTATGGTAAAAAGAAATTACTGTAGATATTAGTTTCCATGTGATGACTTGTGAAGGTCCCTTCTTATTCCCTTCAGATCTTCAACGCTAATATTTACCCTCATCAACTTATGCCGCACTCTGCACTATTCCAATCGCACACGCTGCAGCACAGTGGACTGGGGTTATACAATACGGGGATATCTTTCTATGATCAATTATTATTGTTGTTATTATTTTAATGTTGATGGGGAGAGGCTAGATTATAAGGGAGGTTCAGGGTCTGGGGAATGCCGGGTAATGAGGTTTGATCTGAGGAAGGGTAGGGTAGCTGCACTTCCTGGGATGAAGAGCCCTTCACTAGCCTGGAGGCAGCGAGGTATGACGAGAAGTGACGCAGATGGAAGAGCGGTGCACGAGCCAGCTGGCCTCTCAGATGACAGCCAGCTGGCCTCTCAGATGACAGCCAGCTGGTGTCACTTTAATTGACTGGATCTTGGAGGAGAGAGAGAGAGAGAGAGAGAGAGAGAGAGAGAGAGAGAGAGAAGAGAGAAGAAGAGAGAAGAGAAGAGAGAGAGAGAGAGAGAGAGAGAGAGAGAGAGAGAGAGAGAGAGAGAGAGAGAGAGAGAGAGTTATTATATTCAGAATGCACTACAAAGAAGCAGCATGACACTAGTTGTATTTCAGTTGCTGTGTGATCCCAGGAAGGTATTCCCGGTATTGCACAACCCCAGCCCCCTCTACTTCAACAAACGCGAAAAGATTAGTGCAGAGTGCGCCATAAATTTATGTGAATCATACTTCATATTGACAAGTTATCACATGGACACTAATATCCCATTCCTTCAATGAAAAAATGGTCTATAAGGACATAAAAAGCCCAAAAATTAATTCATATCTTCCATAGAGAAACTCCAAGTTTGAAGCCAAACTGAAGAGGCGTTCTCTTGTTATCCCAGAGTGAGGAATATCCTAAAGTAATGCAGCTTGTTAAGTTTGAAGCCGCTCGGAAGTTGCATTATTAAGTTATCATCGTTGAGGAGTAAAAGACTTTGATGAGGTGGACTAACACAAGTCAAAATCAATCCGCACTTTTCTCTAAGATTTTACTGATTATGCAAGTAAGCAATTAAGTAAGATTTATTAAATAAACACTATTCAGAGTTCAGCTAAGATAACCCAATATACTGCAACACTGACTTACTGCTGACCAAAACACCCATTCTCCGGTTATTGCAGAGAAACCAGCAAAAATATCCACCTCCACAAGCTAAGTTAGCTTACATTACCTTAATTTAAACTAAGCTAGGTTAACTGAGCGTCTATTACCTCACTTATATCTATAAAAACAAAAACAAATGTTTGACTAAAAATAAGCAATAAAATTAGGAGAGTACTGACCCATCCTCCCTGCGAGGCTATCCAGGGTGCTGTGTGTCTCTCAGTGACCAGACCCACCACATCGATGACGCCAGCCACGTACTCCGGGTGTCCTGACCACGTTATACATTATTACTCAAATACAATGTTATACATTATTACTCTCAAATACAATGTTATACATTATTACTCTCAAACACAATGATACAAGAATACACTCAGTATTATTCATAGTAAAGTTAATAGTTAATACAGTAGTAATAGCAACTACTACTAGTAGTAAAAGTAGCAATTTTTTTAACACACCGGCCATTTCCCACCTAGGCTGGGTGGCAAAAACGAGGAAACACATTCACCATTGTTCATTCAACTGCTGTCTTGCCGGAAACGTACTTGAAAGACAGTTCAGATGGCCCTCTGAACCGCAACATCTCCACCCCCTCCTTCAGGATGCAGGCACTGTACTTCACACCTCCAGGACTGAAGTTCGGCTAACAGGTTTCAGTGAATCCTTTCATGCTATCCTGCTCACACTCCAACAGCACTTCAAAGTCTTAAAACCATTTGTTTCCACTCTCGTCTAACACACTAACACAAGGATGCTTAAGCCACTAGAACTCTTCACCTTTACCCCCTCCCACCAACCTTTCCTGGGATGTCCCCCACCCCTCCTTCCCTCCACTCCTCTGAGTCACCATATTCTGCTCCATCCTCTCTTAATGCTCAGACTACCTTAACAACCCCTCTTTAGCCCCATTAATTAAACCTATAATAATTTCTAAGAGCTAAATTGTCTACATAATATTTACACCACACACTGCCCTCAAACACATCTCCACTGCATTCAGCCTCTTTACAGCTGCAACGTTTAAACCCCATGCTTCAAACCCATGTAACAGTGTTTGTACCACTATACTATGCTACATTGCCTTTTTTACCTTCAAGAATAAAGATTTTTATCACCGCAGATGCATCAGTGCACCACCCACTTTTTTCCCTCTCTTCTGTTCCATGGTTCACCTCGTCTACCTTAGACCCATCTGTTGACAAGTCTACTCCCAAATATCTGAACACATTCACTTCCTCCATACTTCCTCTTTTCACTCCGATATCTAATCTTTCATTAACTAATTTTTTTGTTACCCTCATCACCTTTTTCTTTCTTACGTTCACTTTAATTTCCTCCTTTTAGACACACTCCAAAATTCCTCCACCACCAACCTTTGCAACTTCTCTTCAGAATTTCCCAAAAACACGGAGTCATCGGCAAAGATGACGCCTCAGGGACTGACCACCTCAAATACTACTACTCCAAGGTTCATGGACTGATTACATAATCTTTTCTTCCCTACTACACCTTCTGCCTCTGTATTTGACTGAAGAAGCCTACTGTGTAGGCGAAACATTTTAACAATAAAGACGTCCAACTGTTGTACATGTGCCTTAATCATCAACTTTTCCTATACCATTTTCAATAAAATACTACACTGTGTATCTCTCTGCACTGTGCTCATTCCTACGTAAACTTACACTTGCTTCAGAATTTAATAGGCAATTTATTGTTCAAATTATTACATCTAATACTATTTTCAAAAATATACAGCGTGTATAATAGACTAGTAACAAGAGTGGTGGTAAAGTAGAAGTAATAGTAGTAGTAGTAGTAGTAGTAGTAATGATATTTACATGAGTACTTGCATACTTAAGGCAGAGAGGAAGGTCAGACATATTCCAGGTAGATAGACAAGGTCAGGTGTCAACTATCACACACAATGGGTGTATGGTAACTACCACACACAGAGTATGGGTATATGGTAACACAATAATGGTATCTGAACCTAGTCCCATACAGACAGGTACACATAGAGTACACACACACATCATACCTTGTTTGACACAGTCTGAGGCGAGGCCAGCAGCCACGGCGAAGAGCGAGATGATTCTGGCCCAGGTGATCTCTGTTCTGAAGACATGACCAGCCACCTGCACCATCACTGACCGCACCACCTGCACAGGTGGTACAGCTGAGCATATGTAGGTGAGTACACACACACACACACACACACACACACACAGTTTGTAATCAGTATACATACACCTGCGTGCTGGTTACAATCTCAAGAGTTATTTCCTGTGTGTTTCACAACACCTGCGTCTCACACACATGCACACACACGTACGAGTGAAACGTGACTTTAAAAGGTGTTCAGAGGGCGAAATATGTGATAAAAGCTCTACAGCAAAATATTACGACAGAACTCTACAGAGAAACATGATTTGATAAAGCTCTACACAGTAAAACACATGACTTAATAAAGCTTAAACATCTGTTAATTACAGATGTTAAACGTAAAATACAAGTGTTTAATGAATAATAACAGGTGTTTAATGTATAAAAACTGGTGTACATGTTTAAGACAGAGTATTGAAGTAGAATATTGTAACATGATGGTAGTGAGGGTAGATGGTAGTGAGGGTAGAGATGGTAGTGAGGGTAGATGATGGTAGTGAGGGTAGATGATGGTAGTGAGGGTAGATGATGGTAGTGAGGGTAGATGATGGTAGTGAGGGTAGATGATGGTAGTGAGGGTAGATGATGGTAGTGAGGGTAGATGATGGTAGTGAGGGTAGATGATGGTAGTGAGGGTAGATGATGGTAGTGAGGGTAGATGATGGTAGTGAGGGTAGATGATGGTAGTGAGAGTAAATTATGGTAGTAAGGGTAAATGATGGTAGTGAGGGTAGATGGTAGTGAGGGTAGATGGTAGTGAGGGTAGATGGTAGTGAGGGTAGATGATGGTAGTAAGGGTAAATGATGGTAGTAAGGGTAAATGATGGTAGTGAGGGTAAATGATGGTAGAGGGTAGATGATGGTAGTGATGGTAGATGATGGTAATGAGGGTAAATGATGGTAGTGAGGGTAAATGATGGTAGTGAGGGTAAATGATGGTAGTGAGGGTAAATGATGGTAGTGAGGGTAGATGATGGTAGTGAGGGTAAATGATGGTAGTGAGGGTAAATGATGGTAGTGAGGGTAGATGATGGTAGTGAGGTGTAGATAATGATAGTGAGGGTAGATGATGGTAGTGAGGTTAGATGATGGTAGTGAGGGTAGATGATGGTAGTGAGGGTAGATGATGGTAGTGAGGGTAGATGATGGTAGTGAGGGTAAATGATGGTAGTGAGGGTAAATGATGGTAGTGAGGGTAGATGATGGCAGTGGTGTAGATAATGATAGTGAGGGTAGATGATGGTAGTGAGGGTAGATGATGGTAGTGAGGGTAGATGATGGTAGTGAGGGTAGATGATGGTAGTGAGGGTAGATGATGGTAGTGAGGGTAGATGATGGTAGTGAGGGTAGATGATGGTAGTGAGGGTAGATGATGGTAGTGAGGGTAGATGATGGTAGTGAGGGTAAATGATGGTAGTGAGGGTAAATGATGGTAGTGAGGGTAAATGATGGTAGTGAGGGTAAATGATGGTAGTGAGGGTAGATGATGGTAGTGAGGGTAAATGATGGTAGTGAGGTGTAGATGATGGTAGTGAGGGTAGATAATAGTAGTGAGGGTAGATAACTATGAGGGGTAGATGAGAGTAATGATTGTAGATAATTGTAGTGAGGGTAGATAATGGTAGTGAGGGGTAGATGAGGGTAGACTTACCTTGTCAGAAGTAAGCGTAATAGAGAGCTGTCTGGCCACAGAAGCGTAGAGCTTAGGGTAGGTTCTCTCTAGCTCCTGGCCTATTGCAGACACCCGCGGGAACACCTGCAACACCACACCTGTTAAAAACACCTTTCGGTATCAACACACCTGTTAGTAACACTACAGGTGTTAGACACACCTGCCGCCAACACTGTGACACCATCCACAACCCCTCCCACCCCTCACACACACACACACACATACACACAGACTGCAGCACAATTATTAATGAGGGCAGGTGTGCAGCCTGGGCAGGTGTTTTCCTCACCACCTCCACCAGCCTTCACTTGTTTTCCTAGTTGTCCCCCCCCCAGACCATTCCACCTCCCTCCCTGTACTCTATCAAACATCTCATTACCCCACCCACCTCACACAACCTCCCACTCACCTCACACAACCTCCCACTCACCTCACACAACCTCCCACTCACCTCACACACCTCCCACTCACCTCACACAACCTCCCACTCACCTCACAACCTCCCACTCACCTCACACAACCTCCCACTCACCTCACACAACCTCCCACCCACCTCACACACCTCACACAACCTCCCACTCACCTCACACAACCTCCCACTCACCTCACACACCTCCCACCCACCTCACACAACCTCCCACTCACCTCACAACCTCCCACTCACCTCACACAACCTCCCACTCACCTCACACACCTCCCACTCACCTCACACAACCTCCCACTCACCTCACACACCTCCCACTCACCTCACACACCTCTCACTCACCTCACACACCTCCCACTCACCTCACACACCTCCCACTCACCTCCCACACACCTCACACACCTCACACACCTCCCACACACCTCCAACTCACCTCACACACCTCCCACTCACCTCACACACCTCCCACCCACCAGCGAGGTTGGCCACTGATCTGAGTCTCTGGAGGCCGAGTTTCTTGTGTAGGAGGCCAGCACGCTTGAGACGCGACCTCACATACTGCGTCACCAGACATTTGGTCTGCGTCACCACTGCGTCAACATTGACGCTCCTCCAGCCAATAGTGGTGGAGATCTTCCTGGTGACTGCGTCACTCACGTTGGAGAACCTCCGCCTATAGAAGAAATAATATATATATATATATATATATATATATATATATATATATATATATATATATATATATATATATATATATATATATTATTATATTATGGTGTGTGCAAAATAACCACAGGGAGAGTTGAATGATAGCTCTAGGCCTTTGGTGTTGCAATCAACATATCAGGAGCTTGCAATAGTACAAAACTAGAGTCGACCCTTGCAACCACACATACCTTGCTGGAGATCCACTACGGGAGAGTGACCTCGGAGTGTGAGGTCCAGCTGGTATCTCCAGCGTTCTGGTGGAGATAATGGGCACTGAAGACTTCCTCATCCTGACGCCCACATCACCGTTCATACCCACGCCCACACCACCGCTCATACCCACGCCCACACCACCGCTCACGCTCACCCGGCTCATGCTTTCTGAAGCTGACATCATGGTGGTGACGGGTAGTGGTGACAATACTTCAGGATACTGAAGCTTCTGTAACTAATACTGTATCAGCCAGGGTGTGTGTAGGCTGCCAGCAGCAACAGTCTGCTTGATGAGGCGGTTAAGAGGTGCGTCTCTCTCTCTCCCTCAGGCCTGGATGGAGTCACAAGTATGGTACATGGCAGGTTATGGTAGTAGGCATCATGGTAGGCTGGCCTAACAATACACCTACAATAGATATAATATTTCGATCACTATTCTATTCTCTCTCATATCCACTTTTTTAAATTATATTGTTGTTCTTATCCACTATTGCTTAAAATTTGTAATAAAACGTTATTTGCATTTCTTGCATAATGTTCTCAGTAATGTTTTTAAACTCTCTCTTTTTAAACACTTGACTTACGTTCCTTTCATATCTGGTTCAGTTTTGTAATTTTTTCTTATGTGTCTGCATATGTGACACTTGTAAAACATGTATAACAACATACTACCACATAACCTGACTTGCCATGACTCAAGTTATTCCACGATGCGAATTTTCATTTTGGCTCATCAATTGATTTTCTATTTATCTTGACATGTGAGGAAGAGAGGGAGAGAGGAAGAGGGAGAGAGGAAGAGAGGAGAGGGAGAGAGAGGAAGAGGGAGAGAGAGGAAGAGAGGAGAGGGAGAGAGAGGAAGAGAGGAGAAGGAGAGAGAGCTATGTGCTGGTAACTCGTTATCACCTCTAGTAATAATTATCAATACATTCGTGGTGATTGAATAAAGTTTGTCCTGTATAGAGGTCCACTGTACACTGTTTCTTCCTCTTCACTGTAGTGACAGTACCAGAGATGTGTATATTAAACTATATTAGTGAACGTTCTCACTTTATCTATCACTACAATATTACCGAACAATAACTACTACTACGGTCATAACTGACGCAATACGTCACTAAAACTACCACTCTATTCTGCCATCAATTCATAACATCTCAAATCTTCAAAATTGGGAACGTGGCGTTGGGGCGTCCATCTTCTACACCCTCAATCCGTTTTCTGTAAGCAACAATGCCACATCTGTCAATATCTTGCAACTGGTAGGTTCATTTTTGTCAGTGAAGGCAGGTGTGTGTGTGTGTGGCGCTGATAGCATCACCAGTCCACTGACTGACACATCACATGTTTTCACTGACAAGCGTGTGTGTGTGTGTGTGTGTGTCATCAGTGATGGGTAACTGAGAGGAAATGTAGCGAAGATCTTAAGATATGCAAGATGGCGGTACTGCAGTGAGTTTACCAGTCTGGTGCAGCTAGCAGGTGAGCCTCAACAAGATTGCGGTACTGCAGTGAGTCTACCAGCCTGGTGCAGCTAGCAGGTGAGCCTCAACAAGATGACGGTACTGCAGTGAGTCTACCAGCCTGGTGCAGCTAGCAGGTGAGCCTCAACAAGATGACGGTACTGCAGTGAGTTTACCAGCCTGGTGCAGCTAGCAGGTGAGCCTCAACAATATGACGGTGCTACAGTGAGTCTACCAGCCTGGTGCACCTAGCAGGTGAGCCTCAACAATATGACGTTGCTACAGTGAGTCTACCAGCCTGGTGCAGCTAGCAGGTGAGCCTCAACAATATGACGGTGCTACAGTGAGTCTACCAGCCTGGTGCAGCTAGCAGGTGAGCCTCAACAAGATGGCGGTAATTCAGTGAGTCTACCAGCCTGGTGCAGCTAGCAGGTGAGCCTCAACAATATGACGGTGCTACAGTGAGTTTACCAGCCTGGTGCAGCTCGCAGGTGAGCCTCAACAATATGACGGTTGTGCAGCGAGTCTACCAGCCTGGTGCAGCTAGCAAGCGAGCCTCAACAATATGATGGTGCTACAGTGAGTTTACCAGCCTGGTGCAGCTCGCAGGTGAGCCTCAACAATATGACGGTTGTGCAGCGAGTCTACCAGCCTAGTGCAGCTAGCAGGTGAGCCTCAACAATATGACGGTGCTGCGGTGAGTCTATCAGCCTAGTGCAGCTAGCAGGTGAGCCTCAACAATATGACGGTTGTACAGCGAGTCTACCAGCCTAGTGCAGCTAGCAGGTGAGACTCAACAATATGACGGTGCTGCGGTGAATCTACCAGCCTAATGCAGCTAGCAGGTGAGCCTCAACAATATGATGGTGCTGCGGTGAGTCTACAAGCCTGGTGCAGCTAGCAGGTGAGCCTCAACAATATGACGGTTGTACAGCGAGTCTACCAGCCTAGTGCAGCTAGCAGGTGAGCCTCAACAATATGATGGTGCTGCGGTGAGTCTACCAGCCTAGTGCAGCTAGCAGGTGAGCCTCAACAATATGACGGTGCTGCGGTAAGTCTACCAGCCTAGTGCAGCTAGCAGGTGAGCCTCAACAATATGACGGTTGTACAGCGAGTCTACCAGCCTAGTGCAGCTAGCAGGTGAGCCTCAACAATATGATGGTGCTGCGGTGAGTTTACCAGCCTGGTGCAGCTAGCAGGTGAGCCTCAACAATATGACGGTGCTGCGGTGAGTCTACCAGCCTAGTGCAGCTAGCAGGTGAGCCTCAACAATATGACGGTTGTACAGCGAGTCTACCAGCCTAGTGCAGCTAGCAGGTGAGCCTCAACAATATGACGGTTGTACAGCGAGTCTACCAGCCTAGTGCAGCTAGCAGGTGAGCCTCAACAATATGACGGTGCTGCGGTGAGTCTACCAGCCTAGTGCAGCTAGCAGGTGAGCCTCAACAATATGACGGTGCTGCGGTGAGTCTACCAGCCTAGTGCAGCTAGCAGGTGAGCCTCAACAATATGACGGTGCTGCAGTGAGTCTACCACCCTGGTGCAGCTAGCAGGTGAGCCTCAACACACTTCACACGTCGTCTGTAAAGACAAACATTACATTATCAATCATAAACTTAAAAAAAAAAACAGTTTTATGCATAAACCAGAATATAAGGCAAACAGGTTCGATCCAAGGCTCAAGAATTTCCTCAACAGCATCAATGAACCTCCCTTGAAAGGGGGGGGGTTCAATGTCAATGTTTTCAAAACAGGAGTTAGATCTTATTTGGCTTCAAAAATTGATGTGCCTTAGTGGAAGGTTTGAATTAGTTTAGAACTGCGTACGAGTATGTCATTATGTCATTTTTATTGAGGGAGCTGGAATATTAGTCTCCATGTGATAACTTGTGAATATATCTTAAGGATTTACTGCAAATTCTCAACCGCAACACTTAACTGTATTACAAACATACGCTGCATATATTTAGGTATCCCTGGTGAGGGGATACTTAAAGTGGTTAGTTCTCTTCCCTTATCTTGAGATTTTCGAGGGATACCTTCAGAACGGCTCTTCCACACACACCAACATTCACCACATGATCTTCCACACACACCAACATTCACCACATGATCTTCCACATACACCAACATTCACCACATGATCTTCCCTCTGTGTTCTCGTCCCACCCTTGCGGGCCGCTAGCCTCATTGCAGTGCTCCTTTCCTAGAATATGACTGTCTCCACTACTACTATTACTACTACTACCACTTCCACTACTTACTCCATTATTACCCCACTCTCTTGTACCCTCCCCTGTCTGCCTGCCTATAAATACCCCTTCCTCCGTCTCTGTGTGTTAGTGTGACTTTGTAAATGAATCTCAGCATGGGTTTACGAGAGGTCGTTCCTGCCTGACAAATTTACTGACGTTTTTCAATAAAACATTTGAGGCAGTAGACAGTGATAAAGAATATGATATAGTTTACTTGGATTTCAGTAAGGCCTTCGATAGAGTACCTCACAAGAGACTCTTAAGAAAGGTGGCAGCTCATGGTATAGGAGGTAAAGTTCTAGCATGGATAGAGGCATGGCTTACCAATAGAAAGCAGAGAGTTTCCATTAATGGGGTCAAATCTGAATGGGGATTTGTCACTAGTGGCGTTCCACAAGGATCAGTTTTGGGCCCATTGTTGTTCATAATTTACATTAATGACCTTGATGAAGGAATTGCAAGTGACATGAGTAAATTTGCTGATGATACAAAAATAGGCCGTATAATTCATTCTGAGGAGGATAACAGTGAACTCCAGGAGGATTTGGATAAATTAATGTCTTGGTCTGAAAAGTGGCAGATGAAGTTCAATGTGGACAAGTGTAAGGTGCTAGTCGTTGGTAATGAAAATATCCCTCGAATTTATAAACTAGGTGAAGTTGAGCTTGATCATACAGAATGTGAAAAGACTTGGGAGTCATGGTAAGCAGAAATCTAAAGCCAAGACAACAGTGCCTAAGTGTGCGCAATAAGGCTAACAGATTACTAGGATTTATTTCAAGAAGTATAAGCAACAGAAGTCCAAAAGTTATTTTACAGCTCTATACATCACTAGTGAGACCTCATTTGGATTATGCAGCTCAGTTTTGGTCTCCTTACTACAGGATGGATATAGATTCATTGGAGAACATACAAAGAAGAATGACTAAATTGATTTACAGTATAAGAAATCTCCCGTATGAAGATAGAGCATTGAATCTCCACTCTCTGGAGAGACGTAGAATGAGGGGAGATATCATCGAGGTGTACAAGTGGATGATGGGCATAAACAAAGGAGATATTAATAAAATACTGAGGATATCGAACCAAGTAAGAACGATAAATAACGGATTTAAATTGGATAAATTTAGATTTAGAAAGGACATAGGCAAGTACTGGTTTTCGAACAGAGTTGTAGATGCGTGGAACAATCTTCCGAGTAGGGTGATAGAGGCTAGGACCTTGGGTGGCTTTAAAAAGAGATTGGACAAATATATGAGTGGGAGGGGCTGGGTTTGATTTGTGTCGTGAGTACGGGAGTAAATTCTTAGGTAGTGGTGGTTTTGATAAGGACTTGCCTTGTATGGGCCAGTAGGTCTTCTGCAGTGTTCCTCCATTCTTATGTTCTTATGGTCCAAGTCGGACCGAAACATCGTCGTAACTCTCTTTTATATGTGTGGGTTGTCTTTGTAATGATCTTCCACACACACCAACATTCAACACATGATCTTCCACATACACCAACATTCAACACATGATCTTCCACATACACCAACATTCAACACATGATCTTCCACACACACCAACATTCAACACATGATCTTCCACATACACCAACATTCAACACATGAACTTCCACATACACCAACATTCAACACATGATCTTCCACACACACCAACATTCAACACATGATCTTCCACATACACCAACATTCAACACATGATCTTCCACACACACCAACATTCAACACATGATCTTCCACATACACCAACATTCAACACATGATCTTCCACACACACCAACATTCAACACATGATCTTCCACATACACCAACATTCAACACATGATCTTCCACACACACCAACATTCAACACATGATCTTCCACACACACCAACATTCAACACATGATCTTCCACATACACCAACATTCAACACATGATCTTCCACACACACCAACATTCAACACATGATCTTCCACATACACCAACATTCAACACATGATCTTCCACATACACCAACATTCACCACATGATCTTCCACACACACCAACATTCAACACATGATCTTCCACATACACCAACATTCAACACATGATCTTCCACACACACCAACATTCAACACATGATCTTCCACATACACCAACATTCAACACATGATCTTCCACATACACCAACATTCACCACATGATCTTCCACACACACCAACATTCAACACATAATCTTCCACACACACCAACATTCAACACATGATCTTCCACATACACCAACATTCAACACATGATCTTCCACATACACCAACATTCACCACATGATCTTCCACACACACCAACATTCAACACATGATCTTCCACATACACCAACATTCAACACATGATCTTCCACACACACCAACATTCAACACATGATCTTCCACATACACCAACATTCAACACATGATCTTCCACATACACCAACATTCACCACATGATCTTCCACACACACCAACATTCAACACATGATCTTCCACATACACCAACATTCAACACATGATCTTCCACATACACCAACATTCAACACATGATCTTCCACACACACCAACATTCAACAAATGATCTTCCACATACACCAACATTCAACACATGATCTTCCACACACACCAACATTCAACACATGATCTTCCACACACACCAACATTCAACACATGATCTTCCACATACACCAACATTCAACACATGATCTTCCACATACACCAACATTCAACACATGATCTTCCACACACACCAACATTCAACAAATGATCTTCCACATACACCAACATTCAACACATGATCTTCCACACACACCAACATTCAACACATGATCTTCCACACACACCAACATTCAACACATGATCTTCCACACACACCAACATTCACCACATGATCTACACACACCAACTTTCAACACATGATCTTCCACATAGACCAACATTCAACACATGATCTTCCACACACACCAACATTCAACACATGATCTTCCACACACACCAACATTCAACACATGATCTTCCACACACACCAACATTCACCACATGATCTTCACACACCAACATTCAACACATGATCTTCCACATAGACCAACATTCAACACATGATCTTCCACATAGACCAACATTCAACACATGATCTTCCACACACACCAACATTCACCACATGATCTTCCACACACACCAACATTCAACACATGATCTTCCACACACACCAACATTCACCACATGATCTTCCACACACACCAACATTCAACACATGATCTTCCACACACACCAACATTCAACACATGATCTTCCACATAGACCAACATTCAACACATGATCTTCCACATACACCAACATTCAACACATGATCTTCCACACACACCAACATTCAACACATGATCTTCCACATACACCAACATTCAACACATGATCTTCCACACACACCAACATTCACCACATGATCTACACACACCAACATTCAACCCACGTCTGCTGAATGTTATAATAATGATCTTAGTGTTAGGTTAAGTTACATAATTTAAAGAAAGTTAGAGCCGTTAAATTCAACAATAATAATAATAATAATAATAATAATAATAATAGTAATAATACTAATTACAAGAAAGAGGTATAAACTATAGAAGGCAAACAGCCCTTCATTAAGATAATTAGCCTTGATTAATTACCGTGTCTAACTGCCTCGTTAAGCACTGACTTAGCCAACTGTTGAGGAACGACTGTTACTTTCCTCCTTCCTGTTACTTAACGGAAGTGTGCACAAGTATTCCGTTGTCTATTCCTCCACTAGCGGTTGTGTAAACCGGTATACCGTTGATGTCTGTTACTTAACAGTAGTGTTGAGAGGTATTCTGTTGTTGTCTGTTATTTAACGGTTGATGTCTGTCTTAGAATTGTCTTTAACTTATCTGTGACACAGTTCTTGGGCTTCTTTGTCTTAAGAGCTCAGTCTGTGGCCAGGCTTGCTTGTGTAGTGTGTGGTCCACCAGGCTGTTGCTGCTAGCTGGCCCTCGTATCTGACAGCCTGGGTGATCCTCTGGGTGATTTGTGCCTCCTGACCCACCCAAAACTCTGATACAAGTCTTGCAGCCCACCTGGAGGACTGGTTAATGAAGCAATATGCCTACCCACCCACCCAAAAGGCCTCCTAGTAAAGCTGCCACCCACCTCGACCGCCCAGCCCACCCACCACTTGTCCCACCTTCATTCAAGTGGCTACTTCCCTCGCTACCACCCACCACCCTCTCTTTAATAATGCAAATAACTCACTATCTTATTCCTAGTATATCTCTTTTTATTGTAACTGATTTTCACACAGTTGAGTTACTTAGCTGTTTAAACTTCAAGGTTTAAATACTAAGATATTACAAGGACCCCAATGGATATAAGTCACTTTGTCTAACTTTTGAGTTATCCAAGTTATGTAATTCAAACACAATGTATGATAACTGTAAATGTGTGTACCTGTGCCTAAATTAACTTACTAAAAACTGGTGGCCACTGCAGTGGCCACTACCAGTGTTGCCACCACCCAGCCAACACCAGCTCTCATACAAAAAACAACTCCCTCCGTCCCATACACAAACATTAGCCAACGATTCCCTCGACTCCATTAATTATTACAACCTTCCATTAGGCGTCTGCCCGAGGGACACGTTTTTATTTACGCGTTGAGTATGCAACCTACGATTGAGCTTTTTTTTTCAATGGTTCTGGAAGCAGACAAGCGGCCATCGAGGGCAGAGCCAGAACCTGGAAAGCAGACATTAATCAGGTCTCGCCGCGAGCCGCAGACAACAATATGGTGGTCAACGAGGACAGGTTTGTTATTACGCAGAGGAAAAAATGTGGAATTACAGACTGAACTGGAATACAAGACAAAGTAATTATCCAACAGAGGTGAAGTTTGAGCATGAGAGACCTGGGAGTGACAACGTCAGAGCACCTCACATTAATATAGTATGTCGATTTTATTATTACAGCCGCAAAGAAAATGACAGGATGGTAACGAGAACATTCAAAACAAGAGATGCCAAGCCAGTGTTGATGCTCTTCACATCACTTGTTCTCTCTCTCTCTCTCTCTCTCTCTCTCTCTCTCTCTCTTCTCTCATTGTATATTAATGGTCCCTTCCCTTCAGGAGGAATTACAGAACTGAATAACGTAGAGAACTTTCACCATTCATGAAAATTCAGGCACAGCAACAAACTTCAACAAAACGCTCAACACAGAGCAACTTGCACAGGTGTGGAGGACACCAAGTGTAAGCTTATTTACGTACAGATAAGCTTATTTACGTACAGATAAGCTTATTTACGTACAGATAAGCTTATTTACGTACATATAAGCTTATTTACGTACAGATAAGCTTATTTACGTACAGGTACATAAAAATACAAATGTCATACATAGTGTAAATTACCTAGGATAACCCAATAAATTCAAAGTGACCCATTGCAACTGGTGTCCCAATATTTAAGACAGACAGACAGGTTAAACTACATAGTGTTACTGACGTGCACACCTACACAGTGTTACTGACGTGCACACCTACATAGTGTTACTGACGTGCACACTTACATAGTGTTACTGACGTGCACACCTACAGTGTTACTGACGTGCACACCTACATAGTGTTACTGACGTGCACACCTACACAGTGTTACTGACGTGCACACCTACATAGTGTTACTGACGTGCACACCTACATAGTGTTACTGACGTGCACACCTACATAGTGTTACTGACGTGCACACCTACACAGTGTTACTGACGTGCACACCTACATAGTGTTACTGACGTGCACACCTACACAGTGTTACTGACGTGCACACCTACATAGTGTTACTGACGTGCACACCTACATAGTGTTACTGACGTGCACACCTACATAGTGTTACTGACGTGCACACCTAAATAGTGTTACTGACGTGCACACCTACATAGTGTTACTGACGTGCACACCTACACAGTGTTACTGACGTGCACACCTACACAGTGTTACTGACGTGCATACCTACATAGTGTTACTGACGTGCACACCTACATAGTGTTACTGACGTGCACACTAATATATATTATGGGGAAGATTGTGAGAAGAGAGGTGGAGCACCGAGAAAGGAGTGGGTGTCCCGTGGCTCCGGTGGTAGAGCACTCAGCTCACACAGCATCCGGTGGGTTCGATCCCAGATACGGGCGGAAATGTTAGGCATGTTTCCTTACGCATGCTGTCCCTCTTCACCTAGCAGTAAGTAGGTACCTGGATGTTAGTCAAATGGCGTGGGTGGCATCCTGGGGGGGATTAGTATACCTTAGATAGGGCTGGGCTTTGAAATGAGCTGAGGCAGGGTAACAGCTCTTAGCCCTGGTCAAACATGTCAAGAAAGTGCAAAGGTTTGCAACAAAATTAGTCCAGGAGCCAAGGGGTATGTCCTACGAGGAGAAATTAGAAGTAACTCAACCTGACGACACTGCAGGACAGGAGGGATAACGACGTATAACATATTGAGAGGAAATGACAAAGTGGACAGGGCCAGAATGTTTCAGAGATGGGACACAGCAACAAAAGGGCACAACTGGAAGTTAAAAACTCAGATGAGTCTTAGGGATATTAGGAAGTACTTCTTCAACCTTAAGAGTTGTCAGGAAGTTGAACAATCTGGAGAGTGAAGTAGTAGAGGCAGGATGCATGCATAACTTTAAGAAGAGGTACGACAAAGCTCTTGGAGCAGGGAGAGAGTGTGGACCTAGTAGCGGCCAGCGAAGAGGCGAGGGTCAGGAGATATGACTTGACCTCTGCAACCACAAAATGGTGATTACACACACACACGGGGCCAGGAGCTATGACTCGACCCCTGCAACCACGACTAGGCGAGCACACACACACAGTAAAACAAGGCCAACATCTTAATGAGACACGGTACAGCATCTGGTGTTGCATCTCAGCAACAACACCCGGAAATTGAAGGCAGTGTGATTACCTCTAATGATCCGGTAATTACATCCGGGTTGTACAACCTGGTCTTTCTGACAGTGGCTGCTGCATTAGGCTTAAAGCCTATCAACCAGACGAGGTCATTAAGGCTGCACGTCACCTGGTTACCACCAGTCAGGGATGATTCCAAAGGTGACCCTCCACGATACTTAATTAAAAATGTGTATCTCAGAAAAACGAGTGACCAGTTACTGATCTCAAGTGACGTCAAACAAGAGTGACCAGTTACTGATCTCAAGTGACGTCAAAGGGTGACCAGTTACTGATCTCAAGTGACGTCAAACAAGGGTGACCAGTTACTAATCTCAAGTGACGTCAAACAAGGGTGACCAGTTACTGATCTCAAGTGACGTCAAATAATAGTGACCAGTTACTGATCTCAAGTGACGTCAAACAAGGGTGACCAGTTACTGATGTCAAGTGACGTCAAACAAGAGTGACCAGTTACTGATCTCAAGTGACGTCAAACAAGGGTCACCAGTTACTGATCTCAAGTGACGTCAAACAAGAGTGACCAGTTACTGATCTCAAGTGACGTCAAACAAGGGTCACCAGTTACTGATCTCAAGTGACGTCAAACAAGGGTCACCAGTTACTGATCTCAAGTGACGTCAAACAAGGGTCACCAGTTACTGCTCTCAAGTGACGTCAAACAAGGGTCACCAGTTACTGATGTCAAGTGACGTCAAGCACAACATGAACGACCAGCTGAGGCTCTCAAGTGACGTCAAACTCTATATTGAATAATAAATTAAAAAGTAACCATTGATGTACATTGTAGCAGTGTAGGGCATTCACTGTTAACCTTAAAAATGTCACTGACATTCACAATGGGACGAATGGCAGTCAATACTGTGTTTACCTCACACCACATTATTATTATTTTATTATTATTTTTATTCACATCACATTGCCCTCAGACACATCTCCACTGCCTCCAGCCTCCTCCTTGCTGCAACATTTAAAACCCATGCTTCACACCCATATACGAGTGTTGGTACCATTATACTCGTCATTTCTATGGTTCACCTTGTCTTTCATAGACTCGTCTGCCGACAAGTCTATGCACATTCACTTCCTCCCTACTTCCTCCTTCCAATCCGATATCTAATCTTCCATAACCTAAATTTTGTGTTATCCTCAAAATTATCCTATGTTCACTTTTAATGTCCTTATTTTTACATGCACTCCCAAATTCCTCCTCCCTCAATGTTTGCAACTTCTCTATAGAATCTCCTAAAAACACCGAGTCATGGGCAAAAAGCAACTGTGCCAACTCCCATTTCGCTTTAGATTCTTTATCTTTTAATCCCACACCTCTCCCCAACACCCTGGCGTTCACTTCTCTTACAACCCCATCTACAAACATATTATACAACCATGGTGACATCACGCATACTTCTCTAATTATATATTAATGATGGGAAGTGCTAGACCTGTGAGAGTCACACAAACCTGTTTAAGGCCAACCTTTACTGGAAAATAATTTCTCTCTGTCTTACATGCCCTAACCTATGCCTGGTTATCCACAGACGAATTTATTAGTATTATTAGTATTATTATTAACAGTAGTAGTGGTGTTGGTGGTAGTAGTAGTTATAGTAGTAGTAACAGTAGTAGTAGCAGCAATAGCTATAGAAGTAGTAGTAGTATAATAGTAGTAGTAGTATAACAGTAGTAGTAGTAGCAGCAGCAGCAACACCAGTAGCAGCAGCAACACCAGTATCAGCAGTAGCAACATCAGTAGCAACCGTAGCAGCAGGAACAGTAATAGCCATCTAGTTACCATCTAAGGTTCTTGTTAAATAGAAACTTGACCTGTTCAAGGTGACCACCCACCTCTCTCTTCTTTGTTGTGTACCCCCTCCCCCTTCCCTCCCCTCTCTCGCTCTCTCTCGTTGGGTGTTAGGTACTGGCACCTAGTTACAAGGTGACACAGCAGGTGCAGACAGCTAATATAAGTAACGAACAGCGACTGTTCTTCTTGGAGTATACGTTAGTATGCTGCAGTGGTGTTCCCTGCGCCTCCTCTCTCTTCCTGTCTGATTACCTAGATGCCTACCCGCTTGCTTGCCTTCCTGCCTGCCTGTCTTCCCGCCCGGGAAAGGTTGCTGGAAAATCAAAAGCCTTGTTTGCCTGCCGAACACAGGGTATCAAAGCAACAGTATACACAAGACTAACACAGCTGAGATCAACTCTTTCAACTCTGAACAAAGCACAACTCACAGTTCTATTGAGAAACATGTTACACATAGCTCCTCGAGTGTGCAGCACCAGACTAGAGCCTCCCATCTGGGGAACACAAAAACACTTGACAAACTAAGAGTTCAGCTCTGTTGATGAGAGCTCTACCAAGGGAGGTGGAACGTCGAGCCAGTGTAGAGTGCAATAAGATGATCTTGGAACTAATAATGTTTTAGTAAGATGGTTCTCTTGTTAAGCACGAGTGGACGTACCACACGTGGCAGACATTAACTCAGTAACCTCCAGTGTTGTACACTTGTCCTAGCAAGAGTGGAGGTACCACACCTGGCAGACATGACGCAGTAACCTCTAATGTACACCTGCCCTAGCAAGGGTCAACAAGTACGCCTCGCGGCGGAATGACTGGAAGAACCTAGCTGTATTTCACTATCTGCATGATCCGAGGAAGGTATCCCCGTATTGCACAACCCCAGCCAGCTAAACCTCAATGCACGCGACTGGAATAGTGCAGAGTGCGGCATAAGTTGATGATGCAGTTAAATATTTGTGTTAAAGGTCTGAAAGGGGAACCAGGAGACATTCACAAGTTATTACATGGAAACTAATAGCCAAAAATTCCCTAACAAAAATAGTAAATTAGGACATACAAGCCTTTCAAAGAAACCAAAACAGACCAATACCTTAATATACACCGGCACATTAAGTTTGATGCCGCTCGGAAGTTGCATTGTTAAGTTATCGGCGTTGAAAGGTGAAGTCAATTAGTTGAGGCACAGAGAAAGTAGACACCTGGGTCACAGAACCAACAGGTTGATGAATCAGACATTTGTACAATACTTGGGTATCCTTATTGTAGAGAATTTTCTCCAATCAGTGGATTCCTCAATCCAATACAGAGAAGAATGGTTTAAGATCAGGAGGAGTTTGAGGTAATCAGTCCCCGAGCTTGGAGTTGATGTGATCAGTCCATCAATCCTGGAAAAGTTACGGATCGTCTCTAGTGTGTGTCGAGGTTGTTCGGATGATCACTTAGGCTTGTCCTGTGGTGTGAACGACCCGAACACCGACGCATAATGGTGGGAGAAGCCGGGAACATGGTCAGAGAGCCAAGGTCAGAGGTCTCACAGGGATCATGGTGAACGCCAGTGCCGGAGTCAGGAAACAGGGCAAGTGTTTCCTGACGCGGGTCTTAGTATATGATGACCCGCAGCTGCTCCAGCTTTTGGTAAAGTGACCAAAAGCTCCAGCTTTTGCTTCCTCCTCTGTACTCGACTGAAGAAGCCTACTGTGTAGGCGAAACGTTTCTGAATAAAGATACCTAACTGTTGCACATGTGTCTTACTTATCAACTTGTCATAATTGCACATCATTATCGTATTCAACATCAGACAGTGTCATAGCAGGTAATAACAAAGCTTGACCAAGTCTATCTCCCTCAAGCTGTTGTTGACCTTTTTGCCTTTATAAAGGCGTTACGTGTAATTGTGTTACAGGTTATTTAAAGGCCCCACCTTTAATGGTGATGCAGTGGTGAAAATAAACATTTAACTACCAGCCTTCCAGTGCAATTAACGATACTCTTAAAATTAAAAAGTAGGCCAAAAAAAATTAGATATAATTCTGACCACTGGCCAGACGATGCTAGACTGAATAAATGTTATAAAATATATCAATACTAATATCAGAATTAAAAGTTGTTTTGGTTTTTAATACTGAATAATTTGCATATGGAGATGCGGTCGTTAGTGTGTTGTCCGTGGTGTGACAACGTTGACTCTGCAACAATGTTGTTCACTGTGCAACAATGTTGTTCACTGTGCAACAATGTTGTTCACTGTGCAACAATGTTGTTCACTGTGCAACAATGTTGTTCACTGTGTAACAATGTTGTTCACTGTGTAACAATGTTGTTCAATGTGCAACAATGTTGTTCAATGTGCAACAATGTTGTTCAATGTGCAACAATGTTGTTCACTGTGTAACAATGTTGTTCACTGTGTAACAATGTTGTTCACTGTGTAACAATGTTGTTCAATGTGCAACAATGTTGTTCACTGTGTCACAATGTTGTTCAATGTGCAACAATGTTGTTCACTGTATAACAATGTTGTTCAATGTGTAACAATGTTGTTCAATGTGTAACAATGTTGTTCAATGTGTAACAATATTGTTCACTGTGTAACAATGTTTTTCACAGTGCAACAATGTTGTTCAATGTGCAACAATGTTGTTCAATGTGTAAAAATGTTGTTCAATGTGCAACAATGTTGTTCAGTGTGTAACAATGTTGTTCACTGTGCAACAGTGAACAGTGCTGGAAGAACATATGCTGTATTTCAAGACTGGTGGACTGAACACATGGCGTCCAGGCTGAGGGACTGATTACCTCAAACTCCTCCTCTTGTTGCAGCGTTCTTGTGTGTATTGGACTGAAGAAGCCACTGCCTGGCCAAGTGTTTCCTCAGTAAAGATGTGTTGCACAAGTGTCTCATTCATCACCTTGTGACGTGTGTCTTACATTGACTGGCTGTTGATGGTGTTATTGATGAAGTAGTAGACAATGTGTTTCTTGGTGTTATTGATGAAGTAGTAGACAATGTGTTTCTTGGTGTTATTGATGAAGTAGTAGACAATGTGTTTCTTGGTGTTATTGATGAAGTAGTAGACAATGTGTTTCTTGGTGTTATTGATGAAGTAGTAGACAATGTGTTGGTGTTATTGATGAAGTAGTAGACAATGTGTTGGTGTTATTGATGAAGTAGTAGACAATGTGTTTCTTGGTGTTATTGATGAAGTAGTAGACAATGTGTTTCTTGGTGTTATTGATGAAGTAGTAGACAATGTGTTTCTTGGTGTTATTGATGAAGTAGTAGACAATGTGTTGGTGTTATTGATGAAGTAGTAGACAATGTGTTTCTTGGTGTTATTGATGAAGTAGTAGACAATGTGTTTCTTGGTGTTATTGATGAAGTAGTAGACAATGTGTTGGTGTTATTGATGAAGTAGTAGACTGTGTTTCTTGGTGTTATTGATGAAGTAGTAGACAATGTGTTTCTTGGTGTTATTGATGAAGTAGTAGACAATGTGTTTCTTGGTGTTATTGATGAAGTAGTAGACAATGTGTTAGTGTTATTGATGAAGTAGTAGACAATGTGTTTCTTGGTGTTATTGATGAAGTAGTAGACAATGTGTTGGTGTTATTGATGAAGTAGTAGACAATGTGTTGGTGTTATTGATGAAGTAGTAGACAATGTGTTTCTTGGTGTTATTGATGAAGTAGTAGACAATGTGTTTCTTGGTGTTATTGATGAAGTAGTAGACAATGTGTTTCTTGGTGTTATTGATGAAGTAGTAGACAATGTGTTGGTGTTATTGATGAAGTAGTAGACAATGTGTTGGTGTTATTGATGAAGTAGTAGACAATGATTCTTGGAAGATACTGACGTGCTGCTCCTCGCCTCATCAACGTTCAGGTCATACATCAATATATTCATTTATGATTATCATCAATTTGCCTGTGTTGAGAGTAAGTGTACTCACCTAGTTGTGGTTGCAGGGGTCGAGTCATAGCTCCTGGCCCCGCCTCTTCACTGGCCGCTACTAGGTCCTCTCTCTCCCTGCTCCATGAGCTTTATCATACCTCGTCTTAAAGCTATGTATGGTTCCTGCCTCCACTACATCATTTGCAAAACTATTCCACTTCCTGACTACTCTATGGCTGAAGAAATACTTCCTAACATCCCGTTGACTCATCTGAGTCTTCAACTTCCAATTGTGACCCCTTGTTTCTGTGTCCCCTCTCTGGAACATCTTGTCTCTGTCCACCTTATCTATTCCACGCAGTATTTTGTATGTCGTTATCATGTCTTCCCTAACTCTCCTGTCCTCCAGTGTTGTCAGGCCGATTTCCCTTAACCTTTCTTCATAGGACATTCCCCGTAGCTCTGGAACTAACCTTGTTGCAAACCTTTGCACTTTCTCTAATTTCTTGACGTGCTTGACCAGGTGTGGGTTCCAAACTGGTGCTGCATACTTCAATATGGGCCTGACGTACACGGTGTACAGAGTCTTGAACGATTCCTTACTAAGGTATCGGAACCCTATTCTCAGGTTTTCCAGGCGCCCATATGCTGCAGCAGTTATCTGGTTGATGTGTGCTTCCGGAGACGTGCTTGGTGTTATGCTCACCCCAAGATGTGTGTGTGTGTGTGTATGTGTGTGTGTATGTGTGTGTGTGTACGTACTCACCTATTTGTACTTACCTAGTTGTGGTTGCAGGGGTCGTTTCTCAGCTCCTGGCCCCGCCTCTTAACTTCCTCACCATTTCCCAACCACTCTGAGGCTGAAGAAATACTTCCTAACATCCCTGTGGCTCATCTGTGACTAGTACTAGTACTAGCCTATCTCCCTGTGACTAGTACTAGTATTGGCCTATCTCCCTGTGACTAGTACTAGTACTAGCCTATCTCCCTGTGACTAGTACTAGTACTAGCCTATCCCTGTCTACTTCAACAATTCCCCTGAGTATTTTGTATGTTGTTATCATGTCTCCCCTGGTCCTTGTCCTCCAGGCTCGTTAGATTCAATTCCATTCCCCTTTCGTCTTAGCTCTAGAACAAGTCCTGTTGCATGCTTCTGCATTTCCTCCAGTTTCTTAACATGCTTTTTCAGGAGTGGGTTCCACACTGGTGCTGCTTACTCCAAGATGGTGTGACCCACGCCACGCAAGGTGTGACCCACGCCACGCAAGGTGTGACCCACGCCACGCAAGGTCTAACCCACGCCACACAAGGTGACCCACGCCACGCAAGGTGTGACCCACGCCACACAAGGTGTGAGCCACGCAAGGTCTAACCCACGCCACACAAGGTGACCCACGCCACGCAAAGTCTGACCCACGCCACGCAAGGTCTGACCCACGCAACACAAGGTCTGACCCACTCCACACAAGGTATGACCCACGCCACACAAGGTGTGACCCACGCCACACAAGGTGTGACCCACTCCACAAGGTGTGACCCACTCCACACAAGGTGTGACCCACGCCACGCAGGGTGTGACCCACGCCACGCAAGGTCTGACCCACCCTACAAAAGGTGTGACCCACCCCACAAAAGGTGTGACCCACTCCACACAAGGTGACCCACCCCACGCAAGGTGTGACCCACGCCACGCAAGGTCTGACCCACGCCACAAAAGGTGTGACCCACTCCACACAAGGTGTGACCAACGCCACGCAAGGTGTGACCCACGCCACACAAGGTGTGAGCCACGCAAGGTCTAACCCACGCCACGCAAGGTCTGACCCACGCCACAAAAGGTGTGACCCACTCCACACAAGGTGTGACCCACGCCACACAAGGTGTGACCCACGCCACACAAGGTGTGACCACGGCACAAGGTGTGACCCACGCCACACAAGGTGTGACCCACGCCACACAAGGTGTAACCCACGCCACACAAGGTGTGACCCACGCCACACAAGGTGTGACCCACGCCACACAAGGTGTGACCCACTCCACAAAAGGTGTGACCCACGCCACGCAAGGTGTGACCCACGCCACAAGGTGTGACCCACGCCACAAGGTGTGACCCACGCCACAAGGTGTGACCCACGCCACAAGGTGTGACCCACGCCACGCAGGGTGTGACCCACGCCACACAACAGAAGCTGTGACTCGGAAATAAGCTGTCAGTGTCTGGTAAGCTGCACTAAGCTCAGCTCACAGCTCTCTATCTCTCTTTCATAAAACTCTTTTGTCAAGACAAAACAAACTCAGCATCAAACAACAACAATAGTGTTTTTTGTTTGCCATGGAGATTCATGTTGTTGTTGTTGTTATTGCTGTTTTTGCGAGAGATGTGTTTTGTTCTCCGGGGAAGCGCTAAACCCTTAGGGAAGCGAGGTAAGCAGGTTTGGTCCGAAGAAGGGAAGGTCCACATATCCATCACAGCTGGTTGATATCTGCTGGTGGTAGGTTGATATCTGCTGGTGGTGGGTTGATATCTGCTGGTGGTAGGTTGATATCTGCTGGTGGTGGGTTGATATCTGCTGGTGGTGGGTTGATATCTGCTGGTGGTGGGTTGATATCTGCTGGTGGTGGGTTGATATCTGCTGGTGGTGGGTTGATATCTGCTGGTGGTGGGTTGATATCTGCTGGTGGTGGGTTGATATCTGCTGGTGGTAGGTTGATGTCTGCTGGTGGTAGCTTGATATCTGCTGGTGGTGGGTTGATATCTGCTGGTAGTGGGTTGATATCTGCTGGTGGTGGGCTGATATCTGCTGGTGGTAGGTTGATGTCTGCTGGTGGTAGGTTGATATCTGCTGGTGGTGGGTTGATATCTGCTGGTGGTGGGTTGATATCTGCTGGTGGTAGGTTGATATCTGCTGGTGGTAGGTTGATATCTGCTGGTGGTAGGTTGATATCTGCTGGTGGTAGGTTGATGTCTGCTGGTGGTAGGTTGATATCTGCTGGTGGTAGGTTGATATCTGCTGGTGGTGGGTTGATATCTGCTGGTGGTAGGTTGATATCTGCTGGTGGTGGGTTGATATCTGCTGGTGGTAGGTTGATATCTGCTGGTGGTGGTTGATATCTGCTGGTGGTAGGTTGATATCTGCTGGTGGTGGGTTGATATCTGCTGGTGGTGGTTGATATCTGCTGGTGTAGGTTGATATCTGCTGGTGGTGGTTGATATCTGCTGGTGGTGGTTGATTCTGCTGGTGGTGGTTGATATCTGCTGGTGGTGGGTTGATATCTGCTGGGTAGGTTGATATCTGCTGGTGGTGGTTGATTCTGCTGGTGGTGGTTGATATCTGCTGGTGGTAGGTTGATATCTGCTGGTGGGGTTGATTCTGCTGGTGGTAGGTTGATATCTGCTGGTGGTAGGTTGATATCTGCTGGTGGTAGGTTGATATCTGCTGGTGGTGGGTTGATTCTGCTGGTGGTGGTTGATTCTGCTGGTGGTGGTTGATATCTGCTGGTGGTGGTTGATATCTGCTGGTGGTAGGTTGATATCTGCTGGTGGTGGTTGATATCTGCTGGTGGGGTTGATTCTGCTGGTGGTGTTGATATCTGCTGGTGGTGGTTGATATCTGTGGTGGTGGTTGATATCTGCTGGTGGTGGTTGATATCTGCTGTGGTGGTTGATATCTGCTGGTGGTGGTTGATTCGCTGGTGGTGGTTGATTCTGCTGGTGGTGGTTGATATCTGCTGGTGGTGGTTGATATCTGCTGGTGGTGGTTGATTCTGCTGGTGGTGGTTGATATCTGCTGGTGGTGGTTGATTCTGCTGGTGGTAGTTGATTCTGCTGGTGGTAGGTTGATATCTGCTGGTGTGGTTGATATCTGCTGGTGGTGGGTGATATCTGCTGGTGGTAGGTTGATGTCTGCTGGTGGTAGTTGATATCTGCTGGTGGTGGGTTGATATCTGCTGGTGGTGGTTGATTCTGCTGGTGGTAGGTTGATATCTGCTGTGGTGGTTGATATCTGCTGGGTAGGTTGATATCTGCTGGTGGTAGGTTGATTCTGCTGGTGGTAGGTTGATATCTGCTGGTGGTAGGTTGATATCTGCTGGTGGTGGTTGATATCTGCTGGGGTAGGTTGATATCTGCTGTGGTGGGTTGATATCTGCTGGTGGTAGGTTGATATCTGCTGGTGGTAGGTTGATATCTGCTGGTGGTAGGTTGATATCTGCTGGTGGTGGGTTGATATCTGCTGGTGGTGGGTTGATATCTGCTGGTGGTAGGTTGATATCTGCTGGTGGAGGTTGATATCTGCTGGGTGGTTGATATCTGCTGGTGGTGGTTGATATCTGCTGGGTGGTTGATATCTGCTGGTGGTAGGTTGATATCTGCTGGTGGTAGGTTGATATCTGCTGGTGGAGGTTGATTCTGCTGGGTAGGTTGATATCTGCTGGTGGTAGGTTGATATCTGCTGGGTAGGTTGATATCTGCTGGTGGTAGGTTGATATCTGCTGGGTAGGTTGATTCTGCTGTGGTAGGTTGATTCTGCTGGTGGTAGGTTGATGTCTGCTGGTGGTAGGTTGATATCTGCTGGTGGTAGGTTGATATCTGCTGGTGGTAGGTTGATGTCTGCTGGTGGTGGGTTGATATCTGCTGGTGGTAGGTTGATGTCTGCTGGTGGTGGGTTGATATCTGCTGGTGGTGGGTTGATATCTGCTGGTGGTAGGTTGATGTCTGCTGATGGTAGGTTGATGTCTGCTGATGGTAGGTTGATGTCTGCTGATGGTAGGTTGATGTCTGCTGATGGTAGGTTGATGTCTGCTGATGGTAGGTTGATGTCTGCTGATGGTAGGTTGATGTCTGCTGGTAGCAAGTTGAAGTCTCTTGGACCACGGATGTTGACATAGTGTTCTCTTATGGTTGCTAAGATTTTCACTGGGTTTAATTTACACTTCCTCTCACATCTCTCACTCCGGTATTGTTGTGGTAGGGTGTAGGTGTGGGACCTGGTCCTCCAGTATCTTCCGTGTACATATTATCAGGTCATCTCTCTGTCCTTCATTCCGGTGAGTACATTCCAAGTATTTACAGTCGTTCCCGGTAGTTTAAATGCTCTACTGGCTCTATGTGGACAGTAAATAATTTCTGAAGCTTTCCCAGCTCTGACATCTCTCCTGATTTGAACGGAGCCGTCAACACTGAACACCTCGGGTTACGAACTTAATTCGTTCCAGAAGGCTGTTCGAGTGACGATACCGAACGAATTTATTCATATAAGGAATAAAGAAAATTAGATTAATCCATTTTAGACCCCCAAAAATACACTTACAAAAGCACTTACAAAAATATACTTACATAATTGTTCGAGTTGGGAGCTGCTCGTAACTCGAGGTACCACTGTATTCTAAACGAGAGAGCACGAGTGAGTTGACTAGTGTTACCATTGACATTATTTCTCTAGTTTTGAAAGTTCTCATTATCCGCTTGGTCATTATTTTTCTGGTCTTTGCTGAATTTGCCTTTCTGTGTTCTCTAAATGGTAAATTAGATGGTTCTCCTGTGTTGTGTATTCAGTTCTCTCTCACTTCAATCTTTCCATATCTAAGCAGTTAAAATTTGTCACCAGTGAACATCGTGTTAGTGTTGTCGATTTTCTACTGCAAGGATTTGTTGCAAGCGAGAGAGAGAGAGGGAGAGAGTGAAAAGCAAAATGAGCAACAAATGAAGTTCAAAGCAAATAGGCTACGCGTAACGAGGAAGTGTATACACAGGTTCAAATGCAAATATGACCAAGCCCATGGATCTCAGGAGACACCGCGGGGGGAGGGGGAAGATGTGAGGAATTGAGAGGGGTGGGGGAGAGAGGTGGACGAAGAGAGGGTGGAAGGGCAGAATGTAAAGGGGGGAAAAGGAAGGAGGTTAGAAAGGCCCAAGAGCTTGAGATCGACCCCTTAACCTAACCTAACAGCGATCTTCAACAAGTCAATAAAAAACAGTGCAGCTGCCTGATGTCTGGAAAACAGCAAACGTCGTCCCGGTATTTAAAAAGGGGGACAGACAGCATTAAACAAGAGACAATGAGCAGGTTCTTAAACAACAGCCAGCATGGATTTAGAGATGGCAAATCCTGTATCATAAATCTGCTAGAGGTCTATGACAAGGTTATGAAAGTTAAGCGAGAGAGAGAGAGAGAGAGAGAGAGAGAGAGAGAGAGAGAGAGAGAGAGAGAGAGAGAGAGAGAGAGAGAGAGAGAGAGAGAGAGGGATGGGTGGACTGTATATTTTCAGAGTGTAAGAAGGCGTTCAATACAGTACCTCACAAGGAACTGCGGCAAAAGCTAGAGAAACAAGCAGGAATAACAGGAAAAACACTACAGAGGATCGTAGAAGCCTTAGCAGGAAGGAAACAACGACTTATTGTCCATTATGAAGCATCGGGATGGGAGAGTGTGACAAGTGGGGTCCACAAGGGTCAGTACTTGGACCAGTACTGTTTTCTGTGTATGTGAATGACACAATAGAAGAAACAGAGTCAGAGGTGTCCCTGTTTACAGACGATGTAAAACTAATGACAATACAAACAGGACTAGACCGAGAAACACAACAAAAGGAAAAGAAAAACACGGAACGGGTGGGGTTTGAACCCATGGCGAGTGAGTGGTAAAACTCCAGGCAAGTGCGTAAGCCACTGGACCAGCTGGCTACAATAACATTTATTCAACTAGGTATATTTCTATACAACATTCATTCAACTAGGTATATTTGTATACACCATTCATCCAACTAGGTATATTTCTATACAACATTCATTCAACTAGGTATATTTCTATACACCATTCATCCAATTAGGTATATTTCTATACACCATTCATTCAACTAGGTATATTTCTATACAGCATTCATCTAACTAGGTATATTTCTATACAACATTCATCTAACTAGGTATATTTCTATACACCATTCATTCAACTAGGTATATTTCTATACACCATTCATTCAACTAGGTATATTTCTATACACCATTCATTCAACTAGGTATATTTCTATACAACATTCATCTAACTAGGTATATTTCTATACACCATTCATTCAACTAGGTATATTTCTATACACCATTCATCTAACTAAGTATATTTCCATACACCATAGGGAGGTTAGCAAGGGCCACACTGTGGTTGGTAATAGTGTTATTAGGATTTCTTGAGTCATAAAAACAAATGGATCTAGACAAGCTGCGGGAGCGCTCTGACGAGTGCCATTAAAATTGAACCCCAGCAAATGTAAAGTTCTGAAAACTGAGGAAGGACAGTGATGACTGGTACAAGCTAGTGGGACAGTGATGACTGGTACAAGCAAGTGGGACAGTGATGACTGGTACAAGCTAGTGGGACAGTGATGACTGGTACAAGCAAGTGGGACAGTGATGACTGGTACAAGCTAGTGGGACAGTGATGACTGGTACAAGCTAGTGGGACAGTGATGACTGGTACAAGCTAGTGGGACAGTGATGACTGGTACAAGCTAGTGGGACAGTGATGACTGGTACAAGCTAGTGGGACAGTGATGACTGGTACAAGCTAGTGGGACAGTGATGACTGGTACAAGCTAGTGGGACAGTGATGACTGGTACAAGCTAGTGAGACAGTGATGACTGGTACAAGCTAGTGGGACAGTGATGACTGGTACAAGCTAGTGGGACAGTGATGACTGGTACAAGCTAGTGGGACAGTGATGACTGGTACAAGCTAGTGAGACAGTGATGACTGGTACAAGCTAGTGGGACAGTGATGACTGGTACAAGCTAGTGGGACAGTGATGACTGGTACAAGCTAGTGGGACAGTGATGACTGGTACAAGCTAGTGGGACAGTGATGACTGGTACAAGCTAGTGGGACAGTGATGACTGGTACAAGCTAGTGAGACAGTGATGACTGGTACAAGCTAGTGGGACAGTGATGACTGGTACAAGCTAGTGGACAGTGATGACTGGTACAAGCTAGTGGGACAGTGATGACTGGTACAAGCTAGTGGGACAGTGATGACTGGTACAAGCTAGTGGGACAGTGATGACTGGTACAAGCTAGTGGGACAGTGATGACTGGTACAAGCTAGTGGGACAGTGATGACTGGTACAAGCTAGTGAGACAGTGCTGACTGGTACAAGCTAGTGGGACAGTGATGACTGGTACAAGCTAGTGGGACAGTGATGACTGGTACAAGCTAGTGGGACAGTGATGACTGGTACAAGCTAGTGGGACAGTGATGACTGGTACAAGCTAGTGGGACAGTGATGACTGGTACAAGCTAGTGGGACAGTGATGACTGGTACAAGCTAGTACAGGCTAACAGGGCAGTGATGACTGGTACAAGCTAGTGGGACAGTGATGACTGGTACAAGCTGAGTGGAAAGACAGTGATGACTGGTACAAGCTAGTGGGACAGTGTATGGACTGGTACAAGCTAGTGGGACAGTGATGACTGGTACAAGCTAGTGGGACAGTGATGACTGGTACAAGCTAGTGGGACAGTGATGACTGGTACAAGCTAGTGGGACAGTGATGACTGGTACAAGCTAGTGGGACAGTGATGACTGGTACAAGCTAGTGGGACAGTGATGACTGGTACAAGCTAGTGGGACAGTGATGACTGGTACAAGCTAGTGGGACAGTGATGACTGGTACAAGCTAGTGGGACAGTGATGACTGGTACAAGCTAGTGGGACAGTGATGACTGGTACAAGCTAGTGGGACAGTGATGACTGGTACAAGCTAGTGGGACAGTGATGACTGGTACAAGCTAGTGGGACAGTGATGACTGGTACAAGCTAGTGGGACAGTGATGACTGGTACAAGCTAGTGGACAGTGATGACTGGTACAAGCTAGTGGACAGTGATGACTGGTACAAGCTAGTGGGACAGTGATGACTGGTACAAGCTAGTGAGACAGTGCTGACTGGTACAAGCTAGTGAGACAGTGCTGACTGGTACAAGCTAGTGGGACAGTGATGACTGGTACAAGCTAGTGGGACAGTGATGAACGGTAAAAGCTAGTGGGACAGTGATGACTGGTACAAGCTAGTGAGACAGTGCTGACTGGTACAAGCTAGTGAGACAGTGCTGACTGGTACAAGCTAGTGGGACAGTGATGACTGGTACAAGCTAGTGAGACAGTGCTGACTGGTACAAGCTAGTGGGACAGTGATGACTGGTACAAGCTAGTGGGACAGTGATGACTGGTACAAGCTAGTGGGACAGTGATGACTGGTACAAGCTAGTGGACAGTGATGACTGGTACAAGCTAGTGGACAGTGTGACTGGTACAAGCTAGTGGGACAGTGATGACTGGTACAAGCTAGTGGGACAGTGATGACTGGTACAAGCTAGTGGGACAGTGATGACTGGTACAAGCTAGTGGGACAGTGATGACTGGTACAAGCTAGTGGGACAGTGATGACTGGTACAAGCTAGTGAGACAGTGCTGACTGGTACAAGCTAGTGAGACAGTGCTGACTGGTACAAGCTAGTGGGACAGTGATGACTGGTACAAGATAGTGGGACAGTGATGAACGGTACAAGCTAGTGGGACAGTGATGACTGGTACAAGCTAGTGAGACAGTGCTGACTGGTACAAGCTAGTGAGACAGTGCTGACTGGTACAAGCTAGTGGGACAGTGATGACTGGTACAAGCTAGTGAGACAGTGCTGACTGGTACAAGCTAGTGGGACAGTGATGACTGGTACAAGCTAGTGGGACAGTGATGACTGGTACAAGCTAGTGGGACAGTGATGACTGGTACAAGCTAGTGGGACAGTGATGACTGGTATAAGCTAGTGAGACAGTGCTGACTGGTACAAGCTAGTGGACAGTGATGACTGGTACAAGCTAGTGGGACAGTGATGAGACAAGCTAGTGACAGTAGACTGGTCAAGCTAGTGGACAGTGATGACTGGTACAAGCTAGTGGGACAGTGATGACTAGTACAAGCTAGTGGGACAGTGATGACTGGTACAAGCTAGTGGGACAGTGATGACTAGTACAAGCTAGTGGGACAGTGATGACTGGTACAAGCTAGTGGGACAGTGATGACTGGTACAAGCTAGTGGGACAGTGATGACTGGTAAAAGCTAGTGGGACAGTGATGACTGTACAAGTAGTGGACAGTGATGACTGGTACAAGCTAGTGGGACAGGATGACTAGTACAAGCTAGTGGGACAGTGATACTGGTACAAGCACTAGTAGGGACAGTGATGACTGGTACAAGCTGTAGACAGTGTGACTAGCACTGTGGACAGTGATGACTGACAACTAGTGGACAGTGATGACTGGTACAAGCTAGTGGACAGTGATGACTGTACAAGCTAGTGAGACAGTGACTGACTGTACAAGCTAGTGGGACAGTGATGACTGGTACAAGCTAGTGGGACAGTGTGACTGGTACAAGCTAGTGGACAGTGATGACTAGTACAAGCTAGTGGACAGTGATGACTGGTACAAGCTAGTGGACAGTGATGACCGGTACAAGCTAGTGAGACAGTGATGACTGGTACAAGCTAGTGGGACAGTGATGACTGGTACAAGCTAGTGGGACAGTGATGACTGGTACAAGCTAGTGGACAGTGATGACTGGTACAAGCTAGTGGGACAGTGATGACTGGTACAACTAGTGGCGTGAGATGGTCAACTAGACAGTGATGACTGGTACAAGCTAGTGAGACAGTGATGACTGGTACAAGCTAGTGGAGACAGTGCATGACTGGTACAAGCTAGTGGACAGTGATGACTGGTACAAGCTAGTGGGACAGTGATGACGGTACAAGCTAGTGGGACAGTGATGACTGGTACAAGCTAGTGAGCAGTGATGACTGGTACAAGCTAGTGAGACAGTGTGACTGGTACAAGCTAGTGGACAGTATGACTGGTACAAGCTAGTGAGACAGTGCTGACTGGTACAAGCTAGTGGACAGTGATGACTGGTACAAGCTAGTGAGACAGTGATGACTGGTACAAGCTAGTGGGACAGTGATGACTGGTACAAGCTAGTGGGACAGTGATGACTGGTACAAGCTAGTGAGACAGTGATGACTGGTACAAGCTAGTGAGACAGTGATGACTGGTACAAGCTAGTGGGACAGTGATGAACGGTACAAGCTAGTGAGACAATGATGACTGGTACAAGCTAGTGGGACAGTGATGACTGGTACAAGCTAGTGAGACAGTGATGACTGGAACAAGCTAGTGAGACAGTGATGACTGGTACAAGCTAGTGAGACAATGATGACTGGAGCAAGCTAGTGGGACAGTGATGACTGGTACAAGCTAGTGAGACAATGATGACTGGAGCAAGCTAGTGGGACAGTGATGACTGGTACAAGCTAGTGAGACAATGATGACTGGTACAAGCTAGTGAGACAGTGATGACTGGAGCAAGCTAGTGGGACAGTGATGACTGGTACAAGCTAGTGGGACAGTGATGACTGGTACAAGCTAGTGAGACAATGATGACTGGAACAAGCTAGTGAGATAATCTGTCTGGTACAAACTCGTGGAACAAAGATGACTGGTACAAGATCGTGGAACAAAGGTTGTAAACCTCGCTGACAGACGACCTCGGACTGAACACAGTTTCCAGCATTTCGCCTCATTTATACACCAACTTAATAATTGCTGCATCAAAAGCGAGGCTGGCAAATTTAAGGTCATCTTTCAAGAACATCAACAAGGACACGTTCACGAGCTTATACACGGCATATATCACACCTATCTTCGATTATACAGCGCCAGTGTGGAACCCGTATCTGATGCATGTGAAGAAGCTGGAATAAGTGCAAAGGTTTGCAAGGCGACTAGTCTTAAGTATGAGGTATAAACTACAATATAAGGAGAGGCTAGAAGCGCTAAACCTGACGATACTAGAGGACAGAAGACCAGAGGTGACATGATTACGACGTACAAAATACTGAGAGGAATTGAAAAGGTGGATACAGCGAGTCCGTTTGAGAGGCGAGTCTCAGGTACACGAGGGCACAGCTGGAAGGTAATTAGTAACACGAATATGTCCCAGGGATGTCAAGAAATACTTTTTTAGCCTTAGAGTGGTCAGGAAGTAGAACCACCTGGACAGCGAAGTGGCAGAGGCAGAATCCATACATAGCTCAAGAACAGGTATGACAGAGCTTATGCAGCTACGAGAGGCCAGCGGAGAGATGGGGCCAGGAGCAGTGAATCGAACCCTGTAACCACATATAGGAGAGAACAAATAGGTGAGCGCGCGCACGCGCACACACACGTACACACACACACACACACACACACTCCACATAGTGGAGGCAGGAACCATACATAGTTTTAAGACAAGGTATGATAAAGCTCATGGAGCAGGGAGAGCAGAGACCCAGTAGCAGACAGCGAATAGGCGGGGCCAGGAGCTGAGTCTCGACCCCTGCAACCACAATTAGGTGAGCAATTAGGTGAGTACACACACACACACACACACACACACACACACACGACACACACACGCACACACACACACACACACACGCACACACACGACACACACACACACACACACACGCGCACACACGCACACACACACACACACACACACACGCACACACGACACACACACACACACACACACACACACACACACACACACACACACACACACACACACACACACACACACACACACACACACGCACACACGCACACACACACACCACACACACACACACACACACACACACACACACACACACACACACACACGACACACACACACGACACACACACACACACACACACGCACACACGCACACACACACACACACACACACACACACGCACACACACACACACACACACACACACACACGCACACACACACACACACACAAGAAAAACAAAATATTACACAGAGAAGCGGCTGCTTTCCCACGAGGTAATAATATTGCAGAACCTGACAAGGTAAATGCCACAGGGGAGAGGTGCACCTGGGGGAGGAGGTGGCAGGTGAAGAGTTGCTGGGGAGAGGGAGATGTGTACCTGGGGGAGGATGTGACCTTGGAAGGGACGAAGATGGGGAGAGGTGGGGAGGGGAGGCAGGTGAAGGGCTGGACAGGAGGGAGAGAAGGATACAGGGATAAGGCAAGTTTAGACACACTGGAGAAGAGGCAGTGCACACAGCAGAGGCAGTGCACACAGCAGAGGCAGTGCACACAGCAGAGGCAGTGCACACAGCAGGGGCAGTGCACACAGCAGAGGCAGTGCACACAGCAGAGGCAGTGCACACAGCAGAGGCAGTGCACACAGCAGAGGCAGTGCACACAGCAGAGGCAGTGCACACAGCAGGGCAGTGCACACAGCAGAGGCAGTGCACAGCAGAGGCAGTGCACAGCAGAGGCAGTGCACACAGCAGAGGCAGTGCACACAGCAGAGGCAGTGCACACAGCAGAGGCAGTGCACACAGCAGAGGCAGTGCACACAGCAGAGGCAGTGCACACAGCAGAGGCAGTGCACACAGCAGAGGCAGTGCACACAGCAGAGGCAGTGCACACAGCAGAGGCAGTGCACACAGCAGAGGCAGTGCACACAGCAGAGGCAGTGCACACAGCAGAGGCAGTGCACACAGCAGAGGCAGTGCACACAGCAGAGGCAGTGCACACAGCAGAGGCAGTGCACACAGCAGAGGCAGTGCACACAGCAGAGGCAGTGCACACAGCAGAGGCAGTGCACACAGCAGAGGCAGTGCACACAGCAGAGGCAGTGCACACAGCAGAGGCAGTGCACACAGCAGAGGCAGTGCACACAGCAGAGGCAGTGCACACAGCAGAGGCAGTGCACCAGCAGGGCAGTGCACACAGCAGGGCAGTGCACACAGCAGAGGCAGTGCACACAGCAGAGGCAGTGCACACAGCAGAGGCAGTGCACACAGCAGAGGCAGTGCACACAGCAGAGGCAGTGCACACAGCAGAGGCAGTGCACACAGCAGAGGCAGTGCACACAGCAGAGGCAGTGCACACAGCAGAGGCAGTGCACACAGCAGAGGCAGTGCACACAGCAGAAAGCTTCCATCAAGCAGGGATATAGAGTTGACCTGTCCATCAACTTCCACAAGTGTTGCCAATCTTTACCACAATGTTTCTACCAATATACAACTTAGTACGTCAACAAGTGACTGGCTGTCAGTCTTCAAACTTGACACTAAACAAGTGAGTGACTGTCAGTCTTCAAACTTGACACTAAACAAGTGACTGGCTGTCAGTCTTCAAACTTGACACTAAACAAGTGAGTGACTGTCAGTCTTCAAACTTGACACTAAACAAGTGACTGGCTGTCAGTCTTCAAACTTGACACTAAACAAGTGACTGGCTGTCAGTCTTCAAACTTGACACTAAACAAGTGACTGGCTGTCAGTCTTCAAACTTGACACTAAACAAGTGACTGGCTGTCAGTCTTCAAACTTGACACTAAACAAGTGACTGGCTGTCAGTCTTCAAACTTGACACTCAATAATAGCCTTTCCTTACATAACACAATATTTTCCTGGAAGTGTAACTAACCTGTGACCACACAGGTTATATAACCATCTAATAACACCTATGTTTCCTAAAGAAATACAAATCTTTATCTTCATTGCTGTACTTTATTGGGTTCTCCAACGTTAAATGTACAATATTTTTTACGTGGCTATGACACCTGTGTGACCTCAAGACCATTGTAAAAGAAATGTCTATTTGTTATATAGAGAAAATGTAAATAGATGTAAAATACACGTTGGTAAACACGAGGATATCAATGATTTGTTTGTGACCTCACGGAATCGTAATAACACGACTGCAAACAAGCCATGGAACGGGTGGGGCTTCAACCCATGGCGGGTGAGCTAGAGTTCGTCACAGCCACGCTGGCAGGAGATTCATCTGTAAAAACTTGCATTTGTGGTCACAGTGGTGGCCCATGTTAACCTCCCTATGGTGTATAAATATAAATATAGTTGGATGAATCATACTGTAACTAGCTGGCCCAGTGGCTTACGCACTGGTGTGGAGTTTTACGACTTACTCGCCATGGGTTCAAAACCCACCCGTTCCGTGGTTTGATTTGTTTGTTGACGAGTGTTTGTGAGTCTGGTGTTGGCTTGTACCAGCCAATCTTAAACTTATTCTTTCCTGGGAAAGCGCCAAACCCTAGATGTGGCTGAGGGCTGGAGAACTTACCTGGAGGTTACGTGTAGTCGCTTCCAGGAGTGATCGTCCCAGCGGCCCGGTTCCAGACCAGTCCTGGCTGCTGGCCTCTACTATCAGGCTTGTATTGCCAGCCGCCCAGGCTTGCCACATCTGTTTTTTTTAGATAAAATAAAAAAAAACCAAGAAGGCGTAATTAAAGACTATTTTGTCTATCATAGACGACATTAACAAATATATGATTATTCATAAAAGTACATTCTGAGGCAATAACACGTTAAAACAAGATGCAGAACAACCACTGTCAAAACAATAGTGAACTTGCAAGCGCTATCCTGATGTCTCACTATCACGAAAGCTCTTGGAACCTCACTATTCTTTTCACATATTGTGATACCACCTGTTTACTGTGACCTTATTGCAACATTAACACAATATGTATTTCTCTCAGTGCAGAATTCGAGGGGGATATCCCCGTGTTGTATAACCCCAGTCCACTCTACCTCACTCAATGCATGCGACTGAAACAGCGCAGAGTGCGACATCACTTTGTAATGCAGTTAATAATTAGTGTTGTAAGACTTGAAGCAAATCATGAGAAGCGTTTATAAGTAATGTGGAAATTAATATAACAATTTATTCAATAGAAATGGCAAATTAGAAAACACACACACACACACACACACACACACACACACACACAAACACACACACACACACACACACACACACAAACACACACAAACACACACAACACACACACACACACAATGCAAGGTCATGGAGAAGATTATCAGGAGAAGAGTGGTGGAGCACCTAGAAAGGAATGAGCTTATCAACGAAGGCCAACACGGATTCAGGGACGGGAAATCCTGTGTCACAAACCTACTGGAGTTCTATGACAGGGTGACAGCAGTAAGACAAGAGAGAGAGGGGTGGGTAGATTGCATATTCTTGGACTGTAAGAAGGCGTTTGACACAGTCCCACACAAGAGATTAGTGCAGAAGCTGGAGGACCAGGCAGGGATAACAGGGAAGGCACTACAATGGATCAGGGAATACCTGTCAGGAAGACAGCAGCGAGTCATGGTTCGTGGCGAGGTGTCAGAGTGGGCGCCGGTGACGAGTGGGGTGCCACAGGGGTCAGTCCTAGGACCGGTGCTGTTTCTGGTGTTTGTGAACGACATGACGGAAGGAATAGACTCCGAAGTGTCCCTGTTTGCAGATGATGTGAAGTTGATGAGAAGAATTCAATCGGAAGAGGACTAGGCAGAACTACAAAGGGATCTGGATAGGCTGCAAGCCTGGTCCAGCAATTGGCTCCTGGAGTTCAACCCAACCAAGTGCAAAGTCATGAAGATTGGGGAAGGGCAAAGAAGACCGCAGACGGAGTACAGTCTAGGGGGCCAGAGACTACAAACTTCAATCAAGGAAAAAGATCTTGGGGTGAGTATAACACCAGGCACATCTCCTGAGTCGCACATCAACCAAATAACTGCTGCAGCATACGGGCGCCTAGCAAACCTAAGAACAGCATTCCGACATCTTAATAAAGAATCGTTCAGGACCCTGTACACTGTGTACGTTAGGCCCATACTGGAGTATGCAGCACCAGTTTGGAACCCACATTTATCCAAGCACGTAAAGAAACTAGAGAAAGTGCAAAGGTTTGCAACAAGACTAGTCCCGGAGCTAAGGGGTATGTCCTACGAGGAGAGGTTAAGGGAAATCGACCTGACGACACTGGAGGACAGGAGAGATAGGGGGGACATGATAACGACATATAAGATACTGAGAGGAATTGACAAGGTTGACAGAGACAGAATGTTCCAAAGATGGGACACAGCAACAAGGGGACACAGTTGGAAGTTGAAGACTCAGATGAATCACAGGGATGTTAGGAAGTATTTCTTCAGTCACAGAGTAGTCGGGAAGTGGAATAGCTTGGGAAGCGATGTAGTGGAGGCAGGTTCCATACACAGCTTTAAGAAGAGGTATGATAAAGCTCATGGCGCAGGGAGAGTGACCCAGTAGCGGCCAGTGAAGAGGCGGGGCCAGGAGCTATGTATCGACCCCTGCAACCACAACTAGGTGAGTACAACTAGGTGAGTACACACACACACACACACACACAGCTAGAGAAAGTGCAAAGGTTCTCAACAAGACTAGTCCCGGAGCTAAGGGGTATGTCCTACGAGGAGAGGTTAAGGGAAATCGACCTGACGACACTGGAGGACAGGGAGATAGGGGGGACATGATAACAACATATAAAATACTGAGAGGAATTGACAAGGTTGACAGAGACAGGATGTTCCAGAGATGGGACACAGCAACAAGGGGACACAGTTGGAAGTTGAAGACTCAGATGAATCACAGGGATGTTAGGAAGTATTTCTTCAGTCACAGAGTGGTCGGGAAGTGGAATAGTCTGGGAAGTGATGTAGTGGAGGCAGGATCCATACATAGCTTTAAGGAGAGGTATGATAAAGCTCATGGAGCAGGGAGAGTGACTTAGTAGCGGCCAGTAAAGATGCGGGGCCAGGAGCTGTGTCTCGACCCCTGCAACCACAACTAGGTGAGTACACACACACACATCTAATTCAAACCTTCCATAAAGAAACACCAACTTTGAAGCTACACTGATGAGACATGACTCAAGAAATCGTAATAACACGATTGCATACAAACCACGGAACGGGTAGGGATTAAACCCATGGCAAATGAGTCCTAACACTCGTATGTTTCTATACATCATAGGGAGGTTAGCATTGGCCAAAACTGTGACCACAAATGCTAGTTTTTACAGATGAATCCCACACCAGCGTGGCTGTGTCACGCTCTAGCTCAAGTCCCCTCAAAGCCGCCATCATGACTCATGAAATCGTAATTATTATTGGAGAGCGCTACACCCGTAGGGATTATACAGCACCTGTGGGGAGATGGAAGTTATTCAGGCATAATTTAGGGAACTGGAGCACAGATGTAATTCCCTAGATCAAGAGCCCCTCACCAGCATCAAGGAACCTCCATTGAAGGGGTGAAATCGTAATAATGCGACTGTAAACAAATCACAAACGGAAGAGGTTTGAACCATGGCGAGTCATAAAATTCACATGAGTCACCAGAGCCAGGTGGCCAAGTGGTTAGCACACTGGCCTGTGAGTTTTACGGCTCACCTGCCATGGCTTCGAATCCCAACCGTTCTGTGATTTGAAGATAGACACATGTGTCACAGTTGGGCATCTCTACTGATGAAACGTTTCGCCTACACAGTAGACTTCTTCAGTCAAATATAGAGGGAGCAGTGGTAGTGAAGTAATGATATTGTAATCAGTCCATCAATCTTGGAGAAAAAGTATTTTAGGTGGTCAGTCCCTCAGTCTGGAGGGACTGACCACCTCAAATACTTTTTCAGGGAACACTGACCTCATACAAGAACACCGTGACCTGATACACGAACACTGACCTGATACAACAACACAATGACCTGATACAACACTATGACCTGATACAACACTATGACCTGATACAACACTATGACCTGATACAACACTATGACCTGATACAACACTATGACCTGATACAACACTATGACCTGATACAACACTATGACCTGATACAACACTATGACCTGATACAACACTATGACCTGATACAACACTATGACCTGATACAACACTATGACCTGATACAACAACACTATGACCTGATACAACACTATGACCTGATACAACACTATGACCTGATACAACACTATGACCTGATACAACACTATGACCTGATACAACACTATGACCTGATACAACACTATGACCTGATACAACACTATGACCTGATACAACACTATGACCTGATACAAGATGCGGCGTGCGCGCCCCGAGTACGTTACAATTTAATCAACATTCATCACACACCCACTTCTTGCATTCCCTCTGTGCCAGCCAAACACGCAGTCAGGTCGAAGTAGCTGCAATTGGACCCGGCTACTCTGATTCGCTATCATGTTTACATGGCGACCAATTGGGTGAGAGCTTGCCCCAGCCGAACTTATGTTGTGTCCCTCACGGCTGGAGAAAGAAGGGGGGGCACTTTCTCGCTGGCGCTGGTCGAGTGCACACACATACTAGTCTATCTTGTATGAGGTGAAAGGCCAATTGTAATGAGTGAATAATGGTGGAGGGAATATACGGGTACTGAAAAACTAACCTTTGTGTTTACCTTTGCATTTATTTGCTAGAGGATTTTTTCTTCTCTGGAAACTTGATTTACAGCCTTTTTGTGTATGTTAGATAAAAGGACACATGTGCAACTAATGCGACATTTTTATTGTGGCAACGTTTCGCTCTCCAGAAGCTTTGTCAAGCTCTTGGAGTGCGAAACGTTGCCACAATAAAAATGTCGCATTAGTTGCACATGTGCCCTTTTACCTAACATATTGTCGGTAATTGTAGCAACATTATTACTTTTCTATGGTATACCTGTGTTCATAATACAACACTCACTTGGTACAGCATTCGCAGCTCTTGGCAAATACAAAACATACATAAGAACAGCCAAGAAAAATTACACTAAAAAAAAACATGAGAACCGATAAACATAAAAACTATTTCACCCAAGTTTAATAATTAGCATCAATTAAAATAAATAGCCAAAGTCAAAAGACCCTCTCTTAAACGTTCCCAGATGTTCCTATTGGCGCTTCAATAATTATAAAAATCATGATGGAAATAAAAGGTGGAATCGTGGACAATCAATTACAATATACGGCAGTCACTAGAGAGGATACCTCTCAGTGTATTATACATGCTGAGTTCAATTCCAAGTTGGGAATTAAAAGTATTCTTGACTTGTGGTGAACAGGTGACATACAGCCTTAAGTTAATGACCCTCGTGTAATCGAAATGGACTTAAACCGCATTAACCAAGCGACCAGCTGCACGCCACGAGTCACACGGCAAAAGCAGCCACAGCTGGTGACTAGCTGAGATGTGTGCGCGTCCGATGCTCAGTCAGGAGAACCACGACCTGGGAGGCAACTAGAGTAGCCTTGCATCAAGAACCACGACCTGGGAGGCAACTAGAGTAGCCTTGCATCAAGAACCACGACCTGGAAGGCAACTAGAGTTGCCTTGCATCAAGAACCACGACCTGGAAGGCAACTAGAGTTGCCTTGCATCAAGAACCACGACCTGGAAGGCAACTAGAGTTGCCTTGCATCAAGAACCACGACCTGGAAGGCAACTAGAGTTGCCTTGCATCAAGAACCACGACCTGGGAGGCAACTAGAGTAGCCTTGCATCAAGAACCACGACCTGGAAGGCAACTAGAGTTGCCTTGCATCAGAACCACGACCTGGAAGGCAACTAGAGTTGCCTTGCATCAGAACCACGACCTGGGAGGCAACTAGAGTAGCCTTGCATCAAGAACCACGACCTGGAAGGCAACTAGAGTTGCCTTGCATCAAGAACCACGACCTGGGAGGCAACTAGAGTTGCCTTGCATCAAGAACCACGACCTGGAAGGCAACTAGAGTTGCCTTGCATCAAGAACCACGACCTGGAAGGCAACTAGAGTTGCCTTGCATCAAGAACCACGACCTGGAAGGCAACTAGAGTTGCCTTGCATCAAGAACCACGACCTGGGAGGCAACTAGAGTAGCCTTGCATCAAGAACCACGACCTGGAAGGCAACTAGAGTTGCCTTGCATCAAGAACCACGACCTGGAAGGCAACTAGAGTAGCCTTGCATCAAGAACCACGACCTGGAAGGCAACTAGAGTTGCCTTGCATCAAGAACCACGACCTGGAAGGCAACTAGAGTTGCCTTGCATCAAGAACCACGACCTGGAAGGCAACTAGAGTTGCCTTGCATCAAGAACCACGACCTGGGAGGCAACTAGAGTAGCCTTGCATCAGAACCACGACCTGGAAGGCAACTAGAGTTGCCTTGCATCAAGAACCACGACCTGGAAGGCAACTAGAGTTGCCTTGCATCAAGAACCACGACCTGGAAGGCAACTAGAGTTGCCTTGCATCAAGAACCACGACCTGGAAGGCAACTAGAGTTGCCTTGCATCAAGAACCACGACCTGGAAGGCAACTAGAGTTGCCGTGCATCAAGAACCACGACCTGGAAGGCAACTAGAGTTGCCTTGCATCAAGAACCACGACCTGGAAGGCAACTAGAGTTGCCTTGCATCAAGAATCACGACCTGGAAGGCAACTAGAGTTGCCTTGCATCAAGAACCACGACCTGGAAGGCAACTAGAGTAGCCTTGCATCAAGAACCACGACCTGGAAGGCAACTAGAGTTGCCTTGCATCAAGAACCACGACCTGGAAGGCAACTAGAGTTGCCTTGCATCAAGAATCACGACCTGGAAGGCAACTAGAGTTGCCTGCATCAAAAACCACGACCTGGAAGGCAACTAGAGTTGCCTGCATCAAGAACCACGACCTGGAAGGCAACTAGAGTTGCCTTGCATCAAGAACCACGACCTGGAAGGCAACTAGAGTTGCCTTGCATCAGAATCACGACCTGGAAGGCAACTAGGTTGCCTTGCATCAAGAACCACGACCTGGAAGGCAACTAGAGTGCCTTGCATCAAGAACCACGACCTGGAAGGCAACTAGAGTTGCCTTGCATCAAGAACACGCCTGAAGGCAACTAGAGTTGCCTTGCATCAAGAACCACGACCTGGAAGGCAACTGGTAGCCTTGCATCAGAACCACGACCTGGAGGCAACAGATTGCCTCAAGAACCACGACCTGAAGGAACAGAGTTGCCTGCATCAAGAATCACGACCTGAAGGCAACTAGAGCCTTGCATCAGAACCACGCATGAAGGCAACTAGAGTTGCCTTGCATCAAGAACCACGACCTGGAAGGCAACTAGGTTGCCTTGCATCAGAACCACGATCGGAAGGCAACTAGAGGCCTTGCATCAAGAACCACGACCTGGAAGGCAACCAGATTGCTGCATCAGAACCCTGAAGGCAACTCGAGTTGCCTTGCATCAAGAACCACGACCTGGAAGGCAACTGAGTTGCCTTGCATCAAGAACCACGACCTGGAGGCAACTAGAGTTGCCTTGCATCAAGAACCACGACCTGGAAGGCAACTAGAGTTGCCTTGCATCAGAACCACGACCTGGAAGGCAAAGTTGCCTTGCATCAAGAACCACGACCTGGAAGGCAACTAGAGTTGCCTTGCATCAAGAACCACGACCTGGAAGGCAACTAGAGTTGCCTTGCATCAAGAACCACGACCTGGAAGGCAACTAGAGTTGCCTTGCATCAAGAACCACGACCTGGAAGGCAACTAGAGTTGCCTTGCATCAAGAACCACGACCTGGAAGGCAACTAGAGTTGCCTTGCATCAAGAACCACGACCTGGAAGGCAACTAGAGTTGCCTTGCATCAAGAACCACGACCTGGAAGGCAACTAGAGTTGCCTTGCATCAAGAACCACGACCTGGAAGGCAACTAGAGTTGCCTTGCATCAAGAATCACGACCTGGAAGGCAACTAGAGTTGCCTTGCATCAAGAACCACGACCTGGAAGGCAACTAGAGTTGCCTTGCATCAAGAACCACGACCTGGAAGGCAACTAGAGTTGCCTTGCATCAAAAACCACGACCTGGAAGGCAACTAGAGTTGCCTTGCATCAAGAACCACGACCTGGAAGGCAACTAGAGTTGCCTTGCATCAAGAACCACGACCTGGAAGGCAACTAGAGTTGCCTTGCATCAAGAACCACGACCTGGAAGGCAACTAGAGTTGCCTTGCATCAAGAACCACGACCTGGAAGGCAACTAGAGTTGCCTTGCATCAAGAACCACGACCTGGAAGGCAACTAGAGTTGCCTTGCATCAAGAACCACGACCTGGAAGGCAACTCAGAGTTGCCTTGCATCAAGAACCACGACCTGGAAGGCAACTAGAGTTGCCTTGCATCAGAACCACGACCTGGAGGCAACTAGAGTTGCCTTGCATCAAGAACCACGACCTGGAAGGCAACTAGAGTTGCCTTGCATCAAGAACCACGACCTGGAAGGCAACTAGAGTTGCCTTGCATCAAGAACCACGACCTGGAAGGCAACTAGAGTTGCCTTGCATCAAGAACCACGACCTGGAAGGCAACTAGAGTTGCCTTGCATCAAGAACCACGACCTGGAAGGCAACTAGAGTTGCCTTGCATCAAGAACCACGACCTGGAAGGCAACTAGAGTTGCCTTGCATCAAGAACCACGACCTGGAAGGCAACTAGAGTTGCCTTGCATCAAGAGTCCTCTGCCAGCCTCAGTGCCTTAGTAAGTTTATTTAGGTGTAGGTACACAAACACAGTTACACAAATTATCATACATAGTAACATATGTGTAATTCACCTAGGATAACCCCCAACAAAGTGACTTATTTTTATTGGGGTCCTTGAGCCTTCATCTCCTCCCCCCCCCCTCCTTCCCCTTCAAGAGAATACAGAGGTCAGCCCTTTTTATTCAGTCATTTTTTTCACCGTCTTTCACTTGTATGTTTGTTGCAAAAACTCTCTTTTAATACTTACTAAGAGGATTAGCACCTCCATTTTTAGTAGTTTTGGTCCTAAACGGACCCTAGCTTTTAAACCAGAGGTTCTGTGGGTTGCAGGGGGATTGTCTGTGGTTCTAGAGAGGTTCGTGAGGGATTGTCAGTGATTCTGTGAAGGTTGCCAGGGGGTCTATGGATGACAAGGGATTGCCAGTAGTTCTAAGGAGGTAAGCAGGGGTTCGGTGAGTAACATGGTAATGTCAGTGCTTATAAAGAGGGTGGAAGGGGTTGCCAGTGGTTCTGGGAAGGTTGGGAGGGGTCCTGGGAGTGACGGAATTGCCAGTAGTTCTGGAAAGGTTGGCAGGGGTCCTGCGAGTGGAAAGGGATTGCCAGTGATTTTTGTGAGGATGGCAAGTGTTCTGTGTGTTGTAGGAGTTTGCAGTGATTTTTGGGAGGTTGGCAGGGATTGTTAGTGGTCCTGGGAATGTTAGCAGGGGTATTGGGGTGGCAGGGAATTGTCAGTAGTTCAGGGAAGGTTAGCAGGGATTCTGTGAGTGGCAAGGGATTGCCAGTGATTCTTGGGAGGTTGGCAGGTGTTCCGGGAGTGGCAGGAGATTGCCAATGATTCTAGGGAAGTTGCCAGGGGTTTTTAGGGGTTAGCAGAGGTTATTAGTCTTAGGGGAGGCTGGCTGCTTGCGGTTGTGAGGACTGGAGGAGTTTGCCAGTCCCTCCACCGTGTTAGGAAGGGAGAGAGAAGTGTAGGTGACCATCACCACAACCTTGTTAGCACTAATTTGCTTATGATTGGTGCAGAGTGGCACACCACCCTCACAAGCAAGCCACTTGATTCCCTGGTTTATTAAGTTAAAAGCCTATCAATTAGGCTCGTTCAGGCTGCCTGCTTTAAGTTAAAAGACTATTAACTAGGCTCGTTCAAGTTGCCTGCTTTATTAAGTTAAAAGCCTATCAAATAGGCTTATTCAGGATGCCTGCTTTATTAAGTTGAAAGCCTATCAACTAGACTTATTCAAGCTGCTTGTCGCTCAACACCACAAATCAAACATACTTTAATACCCACCCACCCCAAATATAAATGGTTCCACATTCTGTGTGTACTGAGCCTTCCACTGGCTTACTCCTCCACCCCTTTAAAATTAAGGTTATAATTATAATCACAATCTAGAGATTTAGCCATTTCCGATTACAGTTGCCATTTATTCCCATAAAATTGCTCCCTTTGAGGCTACTACTAGCACATAATAACGTCATGTGAGGCTTGGCACTGTATGTTCAATACATCCTTGGGTGGGTGGTCAAATTTCTCTATTTCTCCATGTGTTGCAACTCTCTGCGCGCAGTTTTTAATCCAACATCAGTTTCTCTTGTTGTGATACACAGTTTGAGGTCACGATGGCGCAACGACACTGGCTCCCTTCACCAGTAGTGTTTACTAAACTTCATTTAAGAGAAAGACGCAAGTCAAATGAACACAAGAACGAAGGAGCACCGCAGTAGGTCTACTGGTCCATGTTAGCCTATATTTAAACCCAAAGTTATCGCCTCAGTAACGCTGCTTGGGAGTTCCACCTACCTACAACTCTATTGTCAAACCAGTGATTTCCAATATCCTTTCCAAATCGAAATTTCTCCAATTTGAATACATTGTTGTCAGAACAATTCAACATTGGGACATTTCGCTGTGTAGAGCTTTATCAAGCCAACGTTTCGCTCTACAAAGAGCAAACGTTGCCGCAATAAAAGTTTGTTCTGAAATATTGTTTTTATACTTGTTAGTAATGTCTTTTCGTCCAACCTACCAAACTAAAACATTGTTGTGGTTTGAGTTAGACCTGCCTAGCAAGGAAAAGTAGGCCTACTGTTATGTTTATAACACGTAACATCGTGTTCTTGTAGCAAGTTACTAGTAAGTTATACCATACAAACATGTCCTGACGTATTTCAACGCGTGTTCCTGCTGAGAAATGACACAGACTTCAGAATAAGCTTTGCACTGGGACAACGTTTAGCTCTATAGAGCTTTGACGTGACTTGGAACGACTCTTCATAGAGCGAAACGTTGTCCAGTCCTGTCTTCACTGTGGTTGGCAAGTAAGTGGCTACACCCTGGCCGTGTCAACACAGACTAACCACTACAGCCTCTTCCTGCTCCTTCAGTGAACTCTGCCACTACGAGGCTTACTCTCCCTTTACTTTAAACCATTTTAGGTTAGACTAAATGTCAACTAACTCAAATGTTTATCTTTTAGCTACAAATAACCAAAATCCCAAGGAAAAGCTTTACGATGATGATGCTACCTCTTGGTCACAGACCACATAAACACACATACCTCTCTTACCAATGATGGTTCCGGAGTCTACTAAATTCCCTGCTTTTATTCTCTTCAATATTTTGGAGAAACTGGTCGCTCTATTTCTTACAGACTTAAAGAACACAAAAGATGTGTTAGCCTTGCTAACACTAAAAATGCTCCTTTCTGTCATGTAAAAGATCACAGTCATCCTATTAACTGGTCCTCTGCCAAAACTGTCTACCCTTCTTCTAGCCTTCACAGACACCGTCTTATTAAAGCATCCTACATACACAACACTCCTATTATGAATCTTAGTCCTGGCTTTGTCTCTGTAGTTGCATTCCATTCTCATTACATTGTCAAATGCTATAAACTTTAGAACACTCGGGACTACCTGACGTTTATCGCCTGCTATCCTTACCTCTTCACCTTTCCTATATTCTCATTACCTGCCCTATCTTCTACCTAGGTGTGTTCTGTCCTATGGGGTTTTCGTCCCGCAGGGATTTTGTCCTACCCCTGTGGGCCATTAGCTCTCCTGCAGTGCTCATCTGTTCTCTTGTTCCTTATTCTACCTCCACTATTACTATTGTCTATTACTACTACTATTTCCACGTTAACACTCCACTGTGCCCAATTTTTCACTACCACTACGTGACCTTCATAATGCCACCTCTATTACTGTTGCACTACTACTGCTGCTACCGCTACTACAATATTACTCCTTCCCCTCCTCTCGTATCACTCCCGTCACCCGACCTCCTCTTGTATATATTCTGGCTCCCTTCCCTTCCCGTTCCTTTGTGACTCGTTAATGGTCAAGTCACATCGATACGCCGTCATAAGTATCATTCTCCTATACATGTGTTATTTGTGTAATAAGAAATGTTTCACACACCTCAACTTAGCATCATTTGACGCCAATGTTCCGTTATATTAATCAACGTCAATTTATTCAAGATTCCAGCTACTTCAAAACTTAGTTTTTTTTTATTTTAAGTAATGTTACTTTAGCCTAAATAAACTTACATTTAAAGATTACCTTAATAACTTTATTATGAACCTCAGACCCAAACATTAATAGTGATACACAAGGCAGCGAGGCAGCCAAGAACCAGCAATGAACACTGCAATAATAATAACAATAATAATCTTTATTTCTACAAGTACATGATACAACTATCACAGACCTAGCTGACATCACTGGCATACTATATACTATAAAGTCCCTGGTTATACAGAGCATTTCTGGCAACTTAGATTAATCTTGTCCCCCCAGGATGCGACCCACAACAGTCGACTAACACCCAGGTACCCACTTACTGACAGGGGGTAGCATATGTAAGGAAACATGCCTAACGTTTTACCAGTGCCGGGGATCAATTTTCGAACCCTCCTCCTGTGAGCTGAGGACGCTACCCACCAAGTCACGCTAGATAGGTCCAGCCCACACCCACTCAACCTATAATGTGAACGTTGCAACGCTGGCGGTGCGATAATGGGCTGAACTAGTCTGGACCACCTTGCTGGGCTCAGCGAGGTGACAGGAGTGAGGCTGACATATAAGGCAAGAAGTGTACACAGCAAGGCTGCGAAGACTATCAGCCAGAACAAGAGGTAAACTGGTTCCTCCTGCCTCTCCACAGAGTCCAAGCTGCTCACCCAAATTAGCAAGCATTCTTGCTATGAGGGTCATACGTTTTATATGAAAGGCAGAGTACACACTAGTATGTCTTGCTCTGTCATTCTCAATTGTATTACGGAGTACACACTACTGCATCAGAGTACAGACTACTGTATCAGGTAAGTACGCAATACTGTATCACACAGAAAGCAAATACACTACTGATGAATCATACAAAGAGTACACAGACAACTGGTTCTCACATTAAGAATTTTTTCAGTACACTGCCATTTTAAAACAATTATTTCTTGCTGTAATTATCATTAATAGTGTTGCAAGACGTCACTAGTAAAATATACAGAAATAATTAGACAAAGCACCTTCGTCTATCTACCGCTAATTGATATGCCAACTAGCCACCAGAATCTTACCCTCATTGTAAATGTAAACAAGAAACAGTGGATATATCATATGCAAATATCCTCAACAGGATACAGATTTAGTGTGATCACACTGCTGAAACACCTAGCAACAAGTTATGAAGAGGTTGCCATCATCGTGCAGCAAGCCATACACGTTGCGTTCATTAATAAGCAAACATAAGTCATTTATTTCATATGCTACTTTACCACTATCTGAAGCGAGGATTACAGAGATCAATGGTGATGGAATTTCCTACTACAGAAAGAAGTGTTGGTGATATCCAAATACTATAATGTGATACTGTGGCAGCGTGTTTGACGGTAGGAAGACCAACACTGTTCAAAATGTTGAAAAATGGTGAGCCTTTAGATATTGCAGATAAGGTTAAGGCTGATTGCTCTTGTGATGGAAGCAGGTAACAAAATTTACAGCTGCCAATAATGGATAACCATAAGCCAAACCCATGTCACAGGCCAGTATTAACGTGTAGAATGCAAGGATTGAGAGTTCTGAAACAACAAGCACTGCTGAGCCTACCACACTGTCATCTGCTACACTGAAACTCTCTTGAGAAAGTTCAACATGTTCAGACTCATATTTGCAAGAACGCACTTCAGTTATATTCGACACAAGTAACAACCACAGGTTATGGTTGGGTAAAAAAACAGATCAAGGTCATCGCTGTCGAGAACATTACCTACAATTGTCCACAAAGCACCTGATACGATTGTAAAATTGCTCAGGTGTGCATGTCGAAGTGAAAATCCCTGCAACACTTCTAGATGCAGATGTAATCGTGCCAACGTAGCATTGTTTTGTTCTTAGCTTGCATTATTCAAATGTAATGATTAAACAAGATCAACATCATTTGATGACGAGGAAGAGCCACTTGGCACGTGACGGTAAGTCAACACGTATTATACTTGTGTACACCGGAGTTCTGAATTATAAAAGTAAACAAATATAAGAATATGTTTCTTTCCTTTGGTTGAGGGAGGACAATCAACAGAGGCCTTCATTAAGCCATGTGATGTCGGGTTATAGATCACTCTTTCTATACTAACGTTCAAATATGTAAAAAAAAAAAAAAAGTAGGTGAAGGCAGGGGTCAGTGCTTCCTGAACTTAGATTCAGGCTGCCACAATTTTGCATTTACATAGTTTAATCTAGAACAATTTATTACCTGGTGTTTTTTTATTTCCTATTTAAAAAATCGTATTTAGTGGCTATATTTTTCAAAAAATCTGAAAATGCTGAGTACTGAGAGATGCAGTTTGTTTTAAAGTGGTCTTGAAGGGAAGGCAAATATGAGTACAAGAAGATATAAACTGAGACGTCAAAATAAAGTTGACCCTAGTAGATGCTGGACTATCAAGGAGGATGACTTGACACGGGTGAAAGCCCCTTCCTCTGATCAAACACGATTTACCAGGAGCTGTATAACCCCCTACGTGTTTGGCACATCATGAATAGTATAATAATCCTTAAACATTACGCTCACACACAAGTTTTTCCAGCCAACTGACTTGAGAACACTGCGCGAGCGCCAGGTAGCAATCAATGTTTACATGAGACTTTAAATTGTTTCAATTTATTCTACTGGTGTTGATCAAACACCCACTGAATTAATATTAACCTAATGATTCTTACATTCATAGAGCGGTTCTTGGAGAAGCAAGCACACACACAACCAATGTCCTACATACTGATATCTTGGGATTAAAGTTAAAAACTTTGTTGAAGGATGCCGTAGGGGATTTATATTTATGAGAAAGCTCAAACCCCGTGGGGATCATAGAGCGCCTGGAGGAAAAAGTGGTAATACGTTTTGAGCCAAGGAAAGGAAGAGTATACCTTCAATACCTTGAAGAGTCTTTAAACCTTCATCAATGTTAAACCCAGTAACAACAAATATTGTTATCCATCAATGTTTACTATGTCATCCATCAATTTATATGGTGTCATCCATCAATGTTTATAGTGTTATCCATCAGTTACACCATTACTGTTATTCATTAGTCACATTACTTCTATCCACCAGTCACAACATTACTGTTATCCACTAGTCTCAACACTACTGTTATCAGTCACAACATTACTGTTATCCACCAGTCTCAACACTACTGTTATCAGTCACAACATTACTGTTATCCACCAGTCTCAACACTACTGTTATCAGTCACAACATTACTGTTATCCACCAGTCACACTACTGTTATCAGTCACAACATTACTGTTATCCACCAGTCTCAACACTACTGTTATCAGTCACAACATTACTGTTATCCACCAGTCTCAACACTACTGTTATCAGTCACAACATTACTATTATCCATCAGTCTCAACACTACTGTTACCAGTCACAACATTACTGTTATCCACCAGTCTCAACACTACTGTTATCAGTCACAACATTACTGTTATCCATCAGTCTCAACACTACTGTTACCAGTCACAACATTACTGTTATCCACCAGTCTCAACACTACTGTTATCAGTCACAACATTACTGTTATCCACCAGTCTCAACACTACTGTTACCAGTCACAACATTACTGTTATCCACCAGTCTCAACACTACTGTTACCAGTCACAACATTACTGTTATCCACCAGTCTCAACACTACTGTTATCAGTCACATTACTGTTATCCACCAGTCTCAACACTACTGTTACCAGTCACAACATTACTGTTATCCACCAGTCTCAACACTACTGTTATCAGTCACAACATTACTGTTATCCATCAGTCTCAACACTACTGTTATCAGTCACATTACTGTTATCCACCAGTCTCAACACTACTGTTATCAGTCACAACATTACTGTTATCCACCAGTCACACTACTGTTATCAGTCACAACATTACTGTTATCCACCAGTCTCAACACTACTGTTATCAGTCACAACATTACTGTTATCCACCAGTCTCAACACTACTGTTATCAGTCACAACATTACTATTATCCATCAGTCTCAACACTACTGTTACCAGTCACAACATTACTGTTATCCACCAGTCTCAACACTACTGTTATCAGTCACAACATTACTGTTATCCATCAGTCTCAACACTACTGTTACCAGTCACAACATTACTGTTATCCACCAGTCTCAACACTACTGTTATCAGTCACAACATTACTGTTATCCACCAGTCTCAACACTACTGTTACCAGTCACAACATTACTGTTATCCACCAGTCTCAACACTACTGTTACCAGTCACAACATTACTGTTATCCACCAGTCTCAACACTACTGTTATCAGTCACATTACTGTTATCCACCAGTCTCAACACTACTGTTACCAGTCACAACATTACTGTTATCCACCAGTCTCAACACTACTGTTATCAGTCACAACATTACTGTTATCCATCAGTCTCAACACTACTGTTATCAGTCACATTACTGTTATCCACCAGTCTCAACACTACTGTTACCAGTCACAACATTACTGTTATCCACCAGTCTCAACACTAATGTTACCAGTCACAACATTACTGTTATCCACCAGTCTCAACACTACTGTTACCAGTCACAACATTACTGTTATCCACCAGTCTCAACACTACTGTTATCAGTCACAACATTACTGTTATCCATCAGTCTCAACACTACTGTTATCAGTCACATTACTGTTATCCACCAGTCTCAACACTACTGTTACCAGTCACAACATTACTGTTATCCACCAGTCTCAACACTACTGTTACCAGTCACAACATTACTGTTATCCACCAGTCTCAACACTACTGTTATCAGTCACAACATTACTGTTATCCATCAGTCTCAACAACTGTTGTTATCATCATTCACAACTACTGTTAATAAACACTGACAACATTACTGTTATCATAACACTCACAACATTACTGTTATCATAACACTCACAACATTACTGTTATCATAACATTCACAACATTACTAACACTGGTAGCCTCTTATATATCGTGTGAAAGGAAGAAAAATATTTTTTAGTAATGTCCACACTGGATTAATTTTGGTTCCTAACATCCATGAACATTCTAAAATTTCTATTACGCCATTGTACTACCTACTTCAGCACTCTTGTACACAAAGAAACACATGTTTAACACATATTAGAGCACTTCTCACACAGAGTTGTAGCGGAGATACGACAACACACTACTCGTGTGACACCTGGAGCAGTACTGACATCCACTACTGAGACCGCCTTGCTGACGGTGAAAGCGGTGACGTCACGGCTGACACCGCCATGCCATATGGTGATGTCACGGCTGACAACTGCCATGCCATATGGTGATGTCACAGCTGACACACTGCCATGCCATATGGTGATGTCATGGCTGATACATCGCCATGCCATATGCTGACCTCACGGCTGACACACCATGCTATATGGTGTCAGGTATGACACACACCACCATATCTGGTGATGTCACAACTGACACACCATGTTATATGTTGGTGTCAGGTATGACACCACCACACTGGTGGTGTCAGGAACGACACACACCACCACACTATCTGGTGGTGTCAGGAACGACACACACCACCACACTATCTGGTGGTGTCAGGGATCTTTAACCTGGAGGGGTGAGAGAGAATTACTAACCCAGGATAACCCCCTAAAGTCAGTGCGTCATCGAGAGTTGCGAGTTAATATCTTTATTATGCACCCCATACCCATCCTGTGGACGGTAGTCAAAGGATTACACAGGTACATAATGTGTCCAGGGACTGGCCCGCAAAGTTTTGATAGCTGAACAAGTGGCTTTTTTTTCCATGTGGGTCGCTCCCACAACGGTCAACTAACATCCAGGTACCTACTTACTACTAGGTGAACAGGGACAACAGGTGTAAACATGACGAACGTTTCACCCATGCCGGGGATCGATCCTGGACCCTCTGTGTGTGAGGTCATTGTCACCCAAGCCACGAGGCCTGAGAGAAGCCTGCTTCTGACTCAGTGTCAGCGTCTGGCTAGTTAGTTGTCCTTAGCTTCATACATAAATAACTCATTACAATTATAACCAGATATTAACGTGTAAACAGTTCATTACCACTGTAACTTAATGCACACAAAATGAGTGATAAAGGAATAACAGGAAAAGTTGGTAGATGGATCTATAATTTCCTAACAAGTAGAACACAAAGAGTAGTAGTCAACAGAGTAAAGTCTGAGGCAGCTACTGTGAAAAGCTCTGTTCCACAAGGCACAGTACTCGCTCCCATCCTGTTCCTCATCCTCATATCGGACATAGACAGGGAAATAAGCCACAGTGCCGTGTCTTCCTTTGCAGATGACACCCGAATCTGTATGACAGTGTCCACCGTTGAAGACACTGCAAGACTCCAAGCAGACATAAACCAAATCTTTAAATGGGCTGCAGAAAACAATATGAAGTTCAATGATGAGAAATTTCAATTACTCAGATACGGAAAACGTGAGGAAATTAAAATCTCATCGGAGTACAAAACTAATTCCAACCAAACAATAGAGCGAAAAACTAATGTCAAAGACCTGGGAGTGATCATGTCAGAGGATCTCACCTTCAAGGACCATAACACCGTAGCAATCACATCTGCTAGAAAAAATGACTGGATGGATAATGAGAACCTTCAAAACCAGGGATGCCAAGCCCATGTTGACACTTTACAGATCGCTTGTTCTATCTAGGCTGGAATATTGCTGCACACTAACTGCACCTTTCAAGGCAGGTGAAATTGCTGACCTAGAAAATGTGCAGAGAACCTTCACCGCACGCATAACTGCGATAAACCACCTCAATTACTGGGAACGCTTGAAGTTCCTAAACCTGTACTCCCTAGAACGCAGGCGGGAGAGATACATTATTATATACACATGGAAAATTCTCGAGGGATTAGTACCAAACTTGCACACGAAAATCACTCCCTACGAAAGCAAAAGACTCGGCAGGCGATGTAACATCCCCCCAATGAAGAGCAGGGGTGCCACTAGCACGTTGAGGGACAACACAATAAGTGTCAGGGGCCCAAGATTGTTCAACTGCCTCCCAGCATACATCAGGGGGATTACCAACAAACCCCTGACTGTCTTCAAGCAGGCACTGGACAGGCACCTAAAGTCGGTACCTGATCAGCCGGGCTGTGGTTCGTACGTTGGACTGCGTGCGGCCAGCAGTAACAGCCTGGTTGATCAGGCTCTGGTCCAACATGAGGCCTGGTCACAGACCGGGCCGCGGGGGCGTTGACCCCTGGAATTCTCTCCAGGTAGATTCCAGGTATGACAAGCGGCTTTCTATATAGTAGTAAGTAAGTAAGTTTATTCAGGTATACACAAATACAGTTACATAGATTATCATACATACCAGCATATGTGTAGAGAACCTAGGATAACCCAAAAAAGTGAGACAACGTATGTCATTGATGTTAGCTAAGTCTGTATACTTTGTACATGTAACTACCAATAACATTGTACACTTGTAACATGCATAGAAATAATAAAATTATTATTATTATTATTATTATTATTATTATTACTTGTAAAAATAAAGACATTATTATTATTATTATTGTATAAACCTTGGTAATAAATACCCTCCAGGTATGTGTACCTGTACCTAAATAAACTTAGACTTTTTCGGGGGGGTTATCCTAGGTAATTTACACTATGTATGAAAATTGTGCTTATTGTACTATTGGACTCATGGAACTCCGTGTTCATCAAGAATTGCAAGAAGTCCCTATCGCGTGCCTTCAGCATTCTATGGAGAGGGAGCATGGACACAGGGATCATCCCAGTTAGTTTGATATCTTTATTATGCACCCCATACCCATCCTGTGGGCTGTAGTCAAAAGATTACAGAGGTACATAATGGGTCCAGGGACTGGACCCCACACAGCCCCACTCCACAAGGGTGGCAGTAAAGCAATTGCGAAGAACTACAGACTGATAGCACTAACATCCCATATCATAAAAATCTTTGAGAGGGTTCTAAGAATCAAGATCACCAACCACCTAGATACCCATCAGTTACACAACCCAGGGCAACACGGGTTTAGAGCAGGTCACTCCTGGGACAGGGTCCTGGATGCTGTTGAGGATAAACAAAATATAGATGTAGTACACAGACTTTGCAATAACTTTCGACAAGTGTGACCATGGTGTACTAGCACACAAAATGTGTGATAAAGGAATAACAGGAAAAGTTAGTAGATGGATCTATAACTTCCTGATAAATAGACTACAAAGAGTAATAGTAAACAGAGTAATGTCCCAGGCAGCCACGGTGAAAAGCTGTTCCACAAGGCACAGTACTCGCTCCCATTCTATTACTCATCCTCATTTCTGACATAGACAGAGATGTAAGGACCCCAATGGAAATAAGTCACTCTGTCTGACTTTTTTGGGTTATCCTAGGTTCTCTACACATATGCTGCTATGTATGATAATAATAATAATAATAATAATAATAATAATAATAATAATAATAATAATAATAATAATAATTTATTTATACATGGTACAATGATACATAGTTGGGTAGACATGATACATAGGTATTAATGAGATGCACATGCCAAAAGCCCCTAGTAACTGTATTTGTATATACATACCTGAATAAACTTACTAAGCCATAGCTCCGTGTCTTCCTTTGCGGATGACACCCGGATTGCCATGGCAGTGACCTCCATTGAAGACACCGCAAGACTCCAAGCAGACATAAACCAAATCTTCAAATGGGCCACTCAAAACAATATGAAGTTCAACGAGAAGAAATTTCAACTACTCAGATATGGAAAAGTGAGGAAATAAAAAATGTATCAAGGTATACGACAAATTCTAACTATACAATAGAGCGAAAAAAGAAATGTGAAGGACTTGGGAGTGATAATGTCAGAGGATCTCGCCTTTAAAGACCACAACAATGCATCTACCTCATCGGCTAGGAAAATGATAGGATGGATAATGAGAACCTTCAAAACTAGGGACGCCAAGCCCATGATGATAGATTAGATAGATTTAGATTTTGCCACCGAAGTGGCTAGTTTATTGTGCACCCCATATCCATCCTGTGGACGGTAGCACAAGAGCATATGAATACACAAAAGGCCTAGGCACTAGGCCCCAAAGGGGTTAACAATTGTACATTTGGGTTTATATCTACATTTCAATTATCTGTTACAAGCAAATTTAGGAAATTTGCTTAGTACAATTGGTATCTTCTTTCATGAATAAGATATCTTGACATGTCACATAGGTTATTATACTGTCTATCTTTATATTCCTCAATAAGTGCACAATTAAGCACATAGTGTTCAAGACAGTGACCATATGCCTGATCACATAATTTGCATTTAGTTTGAACATCATCTGTGTCTCCCAAACTGTCAGAAGTACCTGTAGCCAAGCCTAAGCCTGGCCACTACAACATCAGTCAGTGTGTTCACATTGCAAGTTGCTCCACAAACATGCCCATCTGTGCTCGCATTATCATGAGCACAGATAGGCACGTGCCCATGATGACACTCTTAAAATCACTTGTTCTCTCTAGGCTGGAATACTGCTGTACACTAACTGTCCCCTTCAAGGCTGGCGCCATTGCAGACCTGGAGAGTGTACAAAGAACTTTCACAGCACACATAAGTACGATAAAGCACCTAAATTACTGGGAACGGTTGAAGGTCCTTGATCTGTATTCCCTGGAACGCAGGCGAGAGAGATACATGATAATATACACTTGGAAGGTCCTGGAGGGATTGGTACCAAACTTGCACACGAAAATCACTCCCTATGAAAGCAAAAGACTCAGCAGGAGATGCAACATTCCCCCGATGAAAAGCAGGGATGCCACGAGTATACTGAGAGACAACACCATAAGTGTCCGGGGCCCAAGACTGTTCAACTGCCTCCCAGCATACATAAGGGGGATTACCAATAGACCCCTGGCTATCTTCAAGCAAGCACTGGACAGGCACTTAAAGTCAGTACCTGACCAACCGGGCTGTGGTTCGTACGTCAGTTTGCGTGCAGCCGGCAGTAACAGCCTGATTGATCAGACCCTGATCCACCATGAGGCCTGGTCTCAGACCGAGCCGCTGGGGCGTTGACCCTCGAAACCCTCTCCAGGTAAACTCCAGGTACATAAACTTACTAACTTGTTCCTCTCGCAGCTTGACTCACATTGTCTGACCTTCTTGGGTTATCCCAGGTTCTCTACACACATGCTGCTATGTATGGTAATCTACACATATATAATCTACACATATGCTGCTATGTATGATAATGTATGTAAATGTATTTGTGTATACCTGAATAAACTTACTTACTTACTTACTTATACCTGAATAAACTTACTTACTTACTTATACCTGAATAAACCTACTCCTACCCAAGAGTCAATCAGATCTCAATAAGAACTGAGTTTTGATGGCCCTCAAAATCCTTAACAACAACAACAGGTGAATATCCCAAATTTATCAGATTTTTTTTTGCATTACATAGAATTTTTGTTTCAATAAACCCGACTGGGTGCTTCTATATCTCATGTGCGGATAATTCTAGTATTCATTATTAGGTACATTGGAGTTATGGGGGTTCAGTAGAGGTATGCGGGAGAATGGGTATTAGGAGCAGGCAACCAGGTGCCAAGTTCTCAAGGTTATCTTTATATCACATAGAAACTTCATACTAAATAAGTAAACATGTAAGTAAGCTTTATTTACATTACAGTTCTTTAACTTGTGCATTTTCACACTCAAGTTTTTAATTTTCTACAATACATATTTGCATTAAAAAAATATTATCATTCAGTGATAAAATATGAAGCCTTAACCTAGGATAAAACAAGTCGTGTAATAAGATAAATACGTTTTACTCACAAAATATAATTTTTTACAATGGTTTTAAGGGCACATAGATGTGTATTATGGTCATATATATTTATAGTATGAATGTGAGGAAGGAAGGAAAGGTTATGTCAAGTCATTATATGTTAATGAACATTTGGCAGGACTCAAAGGATTAGAATATAATTCATTTTGTTGAATAGAAAAATTGTAGATATATTGTACAGTATGCGAAGTGTGAATTGCATTAGAAATTAATATAAACTATTTTAATGTACTGTATGTTGCTAACTTTGCAAGGGAGGGATGCCGTGATTCTGGTTAAGATCTTTTGATCCAAGGGATATGAACTACCAATTCTTCCTTGTAGTAAACAGATTGCTTCATTTTCACCAGTTGATGTATGACCCCCTATGGGTTTAGTGTCTCACTGTGAATATAATGTGTGTTCCTTAGAATAATGTATGTGTATATGTGGATCAGGCAAATAAAATAAAGACTTCAATGAATTTAAATCCTTTTGACAAATTTTAAGATTTTTTTTAACACGTCGGCCATTTCCCACCGAGGCAGGGTGACCCAAAAAGAAAGAAAAAGCTTTTATTATCATTCAACACTTTCACCATCACTCATACATATCACTGTCTGCAGAGGCACCCAGATACAACAGTTTAGATAGTCACTCCAAACTGCCAATATTCCAAACCCCTCCTTTAAAGTGCAGGCATTGTATGTACTTCCCATTTCCAGGACACAAGTCTGGCTAACCGGTTTCCCTGAATTCCTTCACAAAATGTTACCCTGCTTACACTTCAACAGCTCGTCAGGTCCCAAAAACCATTTGTCTCCATTCATTCCTATCTAACATGCTCACACACGCTTGCTGGAAGTCCAAGTCCCTCGCCCGCAAATCCTCCTTTATCCCCTCCCTCCAACCTTTTTGAGGATGACCCCTACACAGCCTTCCTTCCCCTACAGATTTATACGCTCTCCAAATCATTCTGCTTTGATCCATTCTCTCTAAATGACCAAACCACCTCAACAACCCCTCTTCAGCCCTATGACTAATACTTTTAGTAACTCCACTGCCTCCAGCCGACTCCTCGCTGCAGCATTTACAACCCAAGCTTCACACCCTTAAAAGAGTGTTGGTATCACTATACTTTTGTACATTGCCTCCATGGATAACGTTTTTTGTCTCCACAGATACCTCAGTGCACCACTCACCTTTTTTCCTTCATCAATTCTATGGTTACCCTCATCCTTCATAAACCCATCTGCTGACAAGTCAACTCTCAAATATCTGAAAAGATTCACTTCTTCCATACTCCCTCTCTCCAATGTGATATCCAATTTTTCCTTATCTAAATCGTTTGATACCCCTCATCACCTTACTCTTATCTATATTCACTTTCAACTATGTACCTTTAAACTATATGCACTTATAGCACAAATGAACCCACGTTATTGTGACAGTGTTCCTGCCATGGTATTGTGACATTTACTCTTTTATTTTTTATCATTACATATTTTTATATTACAGATTGTAATGGCTGATGTATATACCAACCCAGAGAAACATGTGGTTCTTCACAACAGTGTTAAAATGCCTATTCTTGGCTTAGGTAAAATATGTTGTATATCTCCTTTGTGCTAAATGATTCTTTGCATGCATGTACAGTACTATAATGTATATGCAAAATAACCACAGTGAAAAGATTGTGAAATTCCAAATGCTTTCGTGAGTTCTCACCATTCCTTGATAATGTGAGAACTCATGAAAGTGCTTGGAATTTCACTATATTTTCACTGTGGTTATTTTGCACATTGTGATACCACCTGTTTACTGTGATCTTAATGCATCAATACTATATATACAGTGGACCCTCGATTTTTGTTCACCTCCGAACTCGAACAATTATGTAAGTGTATTTTCGTAAGTGCTTTTATAAGTGTATTTTTGGGGTCTAAAAAGACTAATCTAATTTACATTTGTTCTTATGGGAACAAATTCGTTCGGTAATGGCACTCAAACAGCATTCTGGAAAGAATTTTCAACGAAAACTGAGGGTCCACTGTATACTGTATACCCTGTATGTATTTTCCTAACCATAGTAGTACAGTGGTCCCTCGGTTTTCGTGCATCTCCAAACTCGAACATTTATGTAAGTGTATTTTCGTAAGTGCTGTTGCAAGTATATTTTTGGGGGTCTGAAATAGACTAACCTAAGTATGTGACATTATTTCTTAAGGAAGTAAATTCGTTCGGTAATGGCACTTGAGCAGCATTCTGGAACGAATTTTCGGCGAAAACCGAGGGACCACTGTACAGTGTACACCTTTTGTGATGCTGTTCAGATCAACAAATTTTGTAAGGTATTTATAGATTTGGAAAAGTGGTATCATGACTCATGAAATCATAATAACAATTGGAAGCAAATCACAGAGTGGTGAGCTTGCCATGGGTTTGAACCCCACCTGTTCTGTGATTCAAATAGGGAAGTAAGTTGTTGAAATCTTGAAGAGGAAAACAGTACTATCCAATAAGAGTTGATACTAGAATATGATGTGTGATGTTGCTGTAATTGTTTAATGTGTTTTTAGATTAGGGTGTGAGATGTAAATGGTAGGGAGAGGTGTAGTTCTAGAGACCAGTAAATCTGAAAAGACTGAACAATGCAATAATTGCTTTTTACAGATAACATACCAGAAAGTCTGTTGAGAGAATTATTAGTAGTACGTAGTTTGCAAAGCTATATATATGAAGGAAGTTGAAATTGAATGCAGAGAAGAGCAAAATGGAGAATAGGTTCAGATACTGTATAAAAAAATGAAGAGGTCACATTTGAAAAAATAGAAAACTGTGAAGTCAAGCACATCCAACAATATCAGAGGCCATGAATAAGAATTAAAATATGTGCTTGGGTTTACTGTGCCATAATTATATACAAGCATTTAAAATTTTGCAATATATGTACAGTGGAACCCCGAGTTTCGGCCATAATTCAATCCAGGAGGCTGTTCAAGTGCCGTTACCGAACGAATTTGTTCCCATTAGGAATAATGTAAATTAGATTAGTCCGTTTCATACCCCCAAAAATACACTTACAAAAGCACTTACAATAATACACTTACATAATTGTTCGATTTGGGAGGTGGCCAAAACTCGGGGTACCACTGTATAGGCAAATAATTTTAGCTCTTGTCTTAATTAATGATGTGTCAGTATATGAATTCTGTATTAAATAAAAACACATATTGCAGGAACATCTCATGATGGTGGCTATAGCCACGAAGCTGTGGTTTATGCACTGAAAACTTGTGGTTATAGACACATTGATACTGCTAAACGGTACGGCTGTGAGACATACATTGCCGAAGCTGTTAAGGTAAACGTGCTCATGACATTGTTTACATCTACGTATACTACTGTACTTGTTGCAGGACACACATTTAATTAATTTTTCAACTATTTTCAAAGAAGTTTTTATTGTGATACATTTATGTGTGGTTTTTATGATTGACATGCTGTTGGAGTGTGAATAAAGTAACATTTATGAAGGAATTCAGAGGAACCAGTTAGCTGGGCTTGAGTCCTGGAAGTGGGAAGTACAGTGCCTGTGCTCTGAAGGAGGGGTGGAGATACAGTAGGACCCCTGTATCTGCGGGGGGATGCATTCCAAGACCTAATGTGGATACCTGAAACCGCAGATAGTAGCGAACTCTATGTACTATAAGTTGTTTTTCGTTTATATACATACCTATGATAAAGTTTAATTGATAAATTATGCAGAATAAGTCGAGAATTAGCACTTTTCATTGATGGGAATCACTTCCTGGCTTCTTTTAGGCTTTGAAGAACTGCCAGCATCACTACTTTTGCTCTTTAGTGCCATTATTAAGCAAAATTTAGGGTTATTTTCGGGCCATGGTAAACTGCAGATAACTGAAACTGCAGAAACCAATCCCACGGATACAAGGGTTCTACTGTATGTTGCAGTTTTTCAACTGTAGTATGTATTTGCAGGCCTCTCTCAAGACAATGATGGAGTGAGTGAGTGATGATGAAGGTATTTCTTCTTATTTTTTGGGTCACCCTGCCTTTTCAGGGTTTGTACCGTAGTTCTACGGCTTTGAGTTCAGGGTCCAAACCGTAGTTCTACGGCTTTGAGTTCAGGGTCCAAGCAGTAGTTCTACGTCATGAGCTCAGCTCACTCAGATAAGCTGTGAGCGGTAAATTTGGGCCTGGATATGAGAGAATACATCTATGTGGTAAGTGTGCACCACATAAAACAAATCCTGCAGCACACAGTGCATAATGAGAGAAAAAAAAAAACCTGTAATTTTCGATTAAAACAGCGACTTTGCAGTGTTTTTTCGTGTACTTTTTATAGTTGTATTTGCGATTTCTTGATCTCATTTGATAGAATGGAAGATATATTACAGATATAGAGATGACTTTGATTGGTTTTAGTATTGGAAATGGCTTGAAACTGAGCTCAAAGTAGCAGAAATGTTAAATTTTTGCCAATGTTCAAGAGTAAACAAATGACCTCACACATCTAATACGCGCCAGCTGGTGGGTCTAATATACATTCACAAATGTGGTGATATTATTTGTACAATTATTACAATATTGCATAACAGTAAATCTTCCATTTTTTGGTTTGAATAAAAATTCATTATGTGAATAAAAAATCAAAATGGAATTCATTTGTAGACAGAAAACGTAACTAATGAAGAGAGGAAATGTTAGTTTAGTGTCAGGAATGCCTGCATTGTTTATTCTGCACCCTATTTTGAAATTGGAATATTTTGAACTTTGAGTTAAATTGGCTAAATTACCAATTTCCAATCACTTTATTTTGTAGTTGAAACAGTTGACTGGGCGATTTCTTGTGCTCAACCGATAGAATAGAAGTAATACTAGTGAAATAGCAAAGAATTTGGTCGACTGGAATAATGTAATTGGCCTAAAATGGGAGTCAAAGTTGCCAAAATCACCGATGCGTAAATATCACTGATGCATAAAAATTCGCGAGAGCATAATTTCGTCAATTTTCAATCAAATTTCGTACTTTTTGTTTTATTACCTTCAGAAAAAGATTCTCTACCATTTCATAAGAAAAAATAAGAATTTTTTTTTTTTAATTCTTGGACACTGGTGCACCCCTTCCAAAAATGGCCTTGGACCCTGAAAGGGTTAAGGTGTCCCATAGCTTGATTGCTACTGCACTCTTCTCACACACTGAGGTCCGTGGTACGCGTGGAAACATTAGGACACGTACTGTCCCTGTTCACCTAGCAGTAGACAGGTACCTGGGTGTTAATCAACTGGTGTGGGTCACATTCTGGGGACAAAATTGACCTAATTTGCCTGAAATACTCTTCATAACAAGGGGCTTTCTATATGGTAGTACAGTATGTCATTGATGTCAGCTAGGCCTGTATACCTTGTACATGTACTTGTAGAAATAAATGTTATTATTATCATTATCATTCACATTATCACTATCTTGCCAGAGGTGCACAGATACAACAGTTTAGATGTCACTCTAAACAGCAAATATCCCAAACCCCCTCCTTTAGAATGCAAGAACTGTACTTCTCACCTCCAGGACTCAAGTCTGGCTAACCAGTTTCCCTGAATCCCTTCACAGAATATTACCCTGCTCACATTCCCACATCTCGTCAAGTCCAAAAAACTATTTGTCTCCACTCCTATTCTAACACATTCACACATGCCTGTTGTATGTCCAAGCCCTTGCACTAAACCTCCTTCACCCCCTTCCTTTATCCTTTTCTTGGATGACCCCTACACTGCTTTGCCTTCACTTCAGATTTATACACCCTCCAAGTCATCCTATTTTGCTTCATCCTCTCTAGATGACCAAACCACCTCAATAACCCTTCCTCAGCCCTTTGAATAATACTTTTAGTAACTCTGCACCTCCTCCTAATTTCTACACTATGAATTCTCTGCATAATATTTACACCACACCTTGCCTTTAGACATGACATCTCCAGTACCTCTATCCTCCTCCTCGCTGCAACATTCACAAACCATGCTTCACACCCATATAAGAGTGTTGGTACCACTATACTCCTTTTTTTCTTCATCATTTCTGTGGTTTACCTCATCCTTCATATACCCATCCACTGACACGTCCACTCCCAAATATCTGAACACATTTGCTTCTTTCGTACTCCCTCCCTCCAATCTGACATCCAATTTTTCCTTACCTAACACATTTAATACCCTCATCACCTTACTCTTATCTGTAATGTGCAGGCCTCAAGAGTACCTCGTGAAGAAATCTTCCTGGCAACAAAATGTTGGCCCACAGATTATGGCACCACTGCTACCAGAGACGCCTTCAATGGTTCCTGTCAGAGATTAGCTTCCGAGTATCTAGGTAAGCAGAGTTCACTGGGTTGAAATTTCCTGTTACATTACACTTATAAGTGATAATGTTCTGTTCTCTATACAAGTATTATACTAAATTTGATAGCAATGGTATTGTGAGACAACTGGTGATGTGTGAATAGATGTGATAACCTGAAGAAGGAGGTCAAGGGACTAACTTACACTTGACACCATAGTATGATAGTGAGCAACTCTGTACACTGAAGACCATAATGCTCATTCAGTCTTACCAGAATTTATTGTGAGTATATGTAAAATGATTGATGGAATGATGTGCAGGGGAATAATGTGATTGGTAATGAATGAACGAGTGAAACATTGACATGTGAAGTATTTTTTTAATTGATATATACATTTGTTGTGTCTAAGGGCACTGTGCGGTGTAAATATTATGCAGAGAATTCGGAGCGTGGAAATTAGGAGGTGTGGAGTTACTAAAAGTATTAGTCAGAGGGCTGAGGAGGGGTTGTTGAGGTGGTTTGGTCACTTAGGGAGAATGGAACAAAGTAGAATGACTTGGAAAGCGTTTAAAACTGTAGGGGAAGGAAGGCGGGGTAGGGGTCGTTCTCAAAAAGGTTGGAGGGAGGGGGTAAAGGAGGTTTTGTGGGCGAGGGGCTTGGACTTCCAGCAAGCATGTGTGAGCATGTTAGATAGGAGTGAATGGAGATGAATGGTTTTTGGGACCTGATGAGCTGTTGGAGTATGAGCAGGGTAATATTTTGTGAAGGGATTCAGGGAAACCGGTTAGCCGGACTTAAGTCCTGGAAATGGGAAGTACGTACAATGCCTGCACTTTAAAGGAGGGGTTTGGGATATTGGCAATTTGGAGGGACTTCTAAACTGTCGTATCTGAGCACCTCTGCAAAGACAGTGATTATGTATGAGTGATGGTGAAAGTATTGAATGATGATGAAAATATTTCTCTTTCTTTTTGGGTCACCCTGGTGGGAAATGGCCAATGTGTTTAAAAAAAAAATACATATGTTAATACTATAAAGGTGTATCTCACTTGTGATTTACAAAATATGTATGGTGTAGACAAACCAAAGATATTGTAGTGTGTGCTGTAGGCAACTGTGATATGTCTGCATACCCTGGCTCCTCTTTTGTTGATGAGGCAAGATGAATCATGAGGATGGCACAGCAGCTTTAAAAGATTTTAAGGATATGATTGCAGAATATGATAATGTACTGATGACTGAAAACCTTGGGGAAATGATGAATTTGAGTAAGGAGGACAAACAGTAAAGATGAGGATGTGGCTCATGAACTTGGTGGAATTTATCTAAAATTCTTTTCCGAGCATAAAACAGAGTTAACAACTTTCCTAGTTAAGTATACGTTGGAAGATCAACTGATGGACAGGAGTGTATATATATAAGCAATCAATTAGTTATTGCCTTATTAGTCTTAAGATAGGTTTAAGTTTGCTTGAAATGCTCTGCATACTAAAAGGCTTTCACTACTAAATGTCACCCATCTCTGTATAAGCATTGTATCATGCTGAAATAAATAATCTGAATCTGAATATCTCTACCCTACTTAAAATCCCTATACCAAATATTTCAGCATGCTCCAAGTAGATTTTTTTTTTTTATACTGTACTAGAATCACCATCTTAAACTTCAGTATAGTAACTACCTCAGGCACCATCACAGCCACTGCCACAGGCATCCCTACAGTCATCTCAAACACAGCTACTGAGAAGTAAGGTAATCTTCCAGAGAAATTACTTTTTCTTTTTCCCACACTATCACATAAAATGCATTACATTCATCAATCACATCAAAGGTAAATATTATATACAGCCTCTCCTCACTTAACGATGGAGTTCCGTTCCTAAGACCACGTTGTAAGACAAATTCATCGCTAAGTGAGAAGTATATTACAGTGGTAGTGGGTTTGTGTTATTGTGATATTGTTTTAATGTCACCTTTGCATCATTTATTACATTTCTGGTATATTTTTAAATGCTTATACAGTAGTGTACACTGTATATTGTAATAAAGAGAATAGAGGAAATCAGCTCTAATATACATTATTTAGGTATGCATACTGGTCAGAGACCCTGTCGTAAGTTTGAGGCATTGGTAAATGAGTACGTCGTTAAGTGAGGAGAGGCTGTATTGTAAATTACAGTATACAATATTTCACATTATAGCAATATTTGCCATTTCTGAATTGACTGGGATCCCTAGGAGTGTATTCCTCTGGATATTAAAGAATGACTGTATTCTTATGTAATTGGCATTATAATGGTATACTGTGTTGTTACCTTCAGATATGTACCTCCTTCACTGGCCAGATGTCCCCTCATGTGTCAAGGACAAAAAACAGCTCCTACAAGACACATGGCGCACACTGGAGGTCAGATTTTGTGCCCAATTGCTGGATGTTGCTCATCATTTGTGATACTGTGGTCCATGATAATATCGTAGTCCATTGTAATACTCATAACAAAATCATGCTTGTGTATATGAAATGTGGATCTGTAGGTTTTAGTATTTAGTATTTTTTACCATATGTAGTAAGATATGAAGTGTAATGCAGTTTAAAATACTATTAATATGACTGTTATCTTTAGCATTACACCATGCAGGAAGAAAAGTAATTCTCTGGTTCATTAACATCAGTTGGTCTTCTCCAGGTTCTACTTGATGAAGAGAGAGTGAGAGTGATCGGCGTTAGTAACTTCTTAGAGCAGCACCTGGAAATGATAATGGAGGAGTGTACGGTCATACCTCACGTCAACCAGTGTGAGTTTCACCCATATAACAACCCAAAGAAGCTCAGAGATTATTGTACAGAGAGGAATATCCAGTTTGAGGTGAGATTTATGATCTTAAATAGATAACCTTAGTTATGTGACGATGAAATTTAAATAGATTTTGTTTCTTGTGGTTTTCTGTATTCATTGTTTAGTTGTGGTGTAATGTGGTGGTGTTACCTGGGGAGTCATTCTTACAGTAGCTCCACATTTACTTCAATTTCCTGGCCCAGATAAGTCACAACTAATGGTATAATGCAGCATTACCTCAGCATGGTACATGGAAACATAAAATGATGAAAAATGCAATGTGACCCAATTTAAATAACTTTCTAAATACCAAGAGAAACATGTATGCTCATCTCTACAAACACCATAACAAACTCCACCCTTGTATTACTGCCAGACACAATATATCACAGCTCTCTTCTTGAAGCCTCCACTATAAATGGAGGCTGAGGTAGGGTAACTGAATCAAAGTTCAGCTAAAAGCTCATAACATGATACAGTGGACCCCCGGTTTACGTAATTAATTTGTTCCAGAATACTGTTCAAGTGCCGTTACCAAACGAATTTGTTCCCATAAGGAATAATGTAAATTAGATTAGTCCTTTTAGACCCCCAAAAATACACTTACAAAAGCACTTACAAAAATACACTTACATAATTGTTCGAGTTTGGAGCAGTACGTAAACCGGGGGTCCACTGTATCTCCAAGTCCACCAAGGGTGCAGAAGACAGATGTTCTAAACTGGTGCTGGATGAATCAAAACAATCCCCCCTATTTTAGGGGATTTGACTGATCAAATGAAATACTTCTGGCTACTATTAAGAGTCAAGAAGATTCAATATCATCATTGCAAAATAACTTCACACAGTTATAAGATCTAGTGGCTAACCAAGCAAAAAAAAAAAAAATTGAACTGGAAACTATGCTGAGCCACCAGATAAATAAACAAGCTGCTGCCTAGACCACTAAAGAACTAATAGCTCTTCGGACACATATGTAAACCAAACAAACAGAGGTAAGCATCTAGAAAACAGATGTAATGGAACAACTGCAACTTAGTGACTTGTTTTCCTTCAAAGGTACCCATGAAAATTTTTGGGATGTAGAGTGGAGTCAGAGTACACCTGTGGGTTCCATCTCACATTGATCTCCAGGTGCATGATGGAACTCATCAATGGCATGTGCCCTCAAGGAGGAGATAGATTACATTTATTAGATTACAGCCCAAGGTTAGTCCATCTGACCTTGGGCAGGAGAAACCACATATCTATGGTGCATCCAACAATGATCAGCAGACTTGGATGTCACTGCTGCCTGGCTCTGGCAGGGCTGCAAGCATCTCTGATAGGTTGCATCACCAGCTGATATCAATCAATCAATCAACTTTATTTCTGATAATATTACAAAGTGGGGTTTACATATTATGTTGTTTATAAATTTTATGAAATAATTATTACAATTATTACAAGAAGGCCAATAATATGCCTAGGTATGCCTAGGCATTTCAGGCAGTCTTATACTAGACATTACTCTATAGTGACACAATAATTATACTGGTATTAAGGTTAGGTAATTGTGGTAATTAACTAGGTTTACAAAATTGAGGTAGTTTAAAAATTTAAAAAATTAACAATTAATTTATATATTAATGGAAATGGTGACGTAACTAAGTGTAAACTTTGTTGGATGAATTGTAACGAAAAAAAAAATGAATTCAGAGAAACTCTAAAATAGATTAAACTTCTATCTTACATAATAGATAACTCCTAGCTCAAATAACATATAAAACTCCTAGCTTAAATAACAGATAAAACTCCTAGCTCACATAACTGTCATGAAATACACAGTGTAAAAGACCCGAGTAAATTTCTTGCACTTGCTGAAATATTACCCAGTTTGTCATCCACAGTGCCAACTGCACGAACTCCACATAAACATTAATCATATACAATACCTTGCAGAAGTTTCAGTTGCATTTCTAGCCATCTGTTGCAAAGGAATCAGTATCCAACTTTTCCTTACTTTCCTTATGTATTCATAAGTATTTATTCAATCTTTTTAGATTATCGTACTGTTTCATATAGTATACTGTATACTGTATACTGTTCACTACTCTTATTCTGTTCCATACCTGTTCATTATCCTGTTTTAGGTATAGTTTGTTTATTGTATATTATCCTGTTTTTGGTATACGTATTCTACTTTTGTACAGTGGACCCCCGAGTATCGTAATTAATCCGTTCCAGGAGCTAGTACTTAACACGAAGTTTTCGAAATTCGAACCATTATTTCCCATAAGAAATAATGTAAATACAATTAATCCGTTCCACAAAAAAATATTCACCTACTAAATTAAAAACAAAAAATATATACAGTGGTACCCCGACTTACGATGGTCCCCAAACACACCCTTTTATGTAAGTTGATTTTTTTAAATGCTTTTGTAAGTGTAATTTTGGGGGTCTAAAAGGACTAGTCTATTTTACATCATTTCTTATGGAGATAAATTCGTTTGGTAATGGCACTTGAACAGCATTCTGGAATGAAAAAATATCGTAAGTCGGGGTACCACTGTATATACATTTACTTACCTTTATTGAAGAGTTGCAGGCATCTGGAAGGTAGAGTTGCTGAAAGGGGCAGGGAGTTAGTGGTTGGAAGGGGAATCCCCCTCCAAAAGGACTTCAGGTGTCAAAGCCCTCTCTGGGGTTACTTCCCTTCTTGGTCTTTTAATGCCACTAGGACCAGCTTGAGAGTCACCAGACCCCTGCCTGGTGAAGTAACTGTCCAGAGTCCTCTGTTTCTGGCGACCCTTCAACACTTTCCTGAAGTGCGACATGGCTCTGTCACTGAAGTGGCTGCACAGAAGGCTCATTTCAGCTTGCTCAGGGTGGTGTCTTTCAACAAATGTCTGCAACTCATTCCACTTTGTACACATCCTCCTCCTTTGAAGCAATAACCTCAGCTGTGGTCTGTTACTGTTCCAGATGAAGCTCTTGCAGCTCTTCAGTTGTTAGCTCTACCCTGTGGGCCTCCACCAACTCTTCCACATCCTCACCACTCACCTCCAACCCCAGGTTGTTCCCCAATGCCACAATAGAGTCCACAACAGGCACAGGGTCGTCAGGGTCAAGGTCAGGGTCAGCCTCAAATCCTTCAAAATCCCTCTGTTGGACACAACCTGGCCACAATGGTCTCCAAGCAGAGTTCAAAGTCCTGGAAGTCACTCCCTCCCAAGCCTTATCTATAAGGCGTATGCATTGCACAATGTTGAAGTGATCTTTCCAGAACTCTCTTAGGGTCAACTCAGTGTCTGAGGTCACTTCAAAGCACTTTTCAAACAGTGCTTTGGTGTACAGTTTCTTGAAGTTGGAAATGACCTGCTGGTCCATGGGCTGGAGGAGAGGAGTGGTGTTAGGAGGCAAGAACTTCACTCTGATGAAATTAAACTTGTCAGACAAACACTCTTGCAAGTTGTGAGGGTAAGCAGGAGCATTGTCCAGTATCAGGAGGCACTTGAGTGGCAATTTCTTTTCCAAGAGGTATTTCTTCACAGTAGGGCCAAACACTCCAGTCAACCATTCCTTGAAAATCTCCGTAGTGACCCATGCCTTGGTGTTAGCCTTCCAATGCACACACAAATTATTCTTGTCAACACTGTGATTCTTGAAGGGTCTGGGATTTTCATAGTGATACACCAGTAAAGGCTTCACTTTAAAATCCCCACTAGCATTAGAACAAAACATGAGAGTTAGCCTGTCTTTCATAGGCTTGTGTCCTGGCAGTGCCTTTTCCTCCTGAGTAATGTAGGTCCTGTTGGGCATTTTCTTCCAAAACAGGCCTGTTTCATCACAGTTAAACACTTGTTGGGGGAGGAATTGTTCAGCCTCTACGAACCCCTGGAATTCATGCACAAATTTTTCAGCTGCACGTTTGTCTGAGCTGGCTGCCTCACCATGCCTCACAACACTGTGTATGCCACTACGTTTCTTAAACCTGTCAAACCAGCCTTTGCTGGCTTTAAAATCACTTGCCTCACCACTGGTTGCAGGCTTTGTCTTGACAAGATCTGCGTGCAACTTCCTTGCCTTTTCACAAATTATCGCCATGGAAACACTATCACAAGCTCTCTGTTTTTCATGGATCCACACCAACAACAACTTCTCAACCTCATCCACTGTTTTCGATCTATTTTTCATTAACATATCAACCCCTTTTGCAACATTAGCTTCCTTGATCTCATTTCTCTTTGCCAGGATAGAGCCGATAGTAGAAGGGGTTTTGTTGTACATCCTGGCAAGATCACTCAGACGTACGCCACTCTCATATTTTTCTATAATCTCTTTCTTCAGTTCGATGGTGTTCCTCACTTTCTTTACCACAGGGGTGCCACTAGGAAGCTTCTTTGGACCCATGGTGACTTATTTCAGTGACAATCACTAAATCACCAAAAAAAACACCAAATGTAGTGTGAATGTTTGAAAGAGCGCGCTAGGTAATGTTCTCTCAATGGTAAACAACGCTTCACTGGCGGCGTCCTGCGTCCCGTGCAGGTGCGGAGCAGGCGGACAGGTCTAATACGTTACGAAACACGAGCGGTTTTACGATTCTCGAAGTCGTAAAAAGCTTACGAAACACGATATTTACGAGTAAGAACCTTTCAAACTCGGGGTCCACTGTATATTATCTTCTCCTTTGTGTATCATCTTGTTGTTTGTATATTAGTGTATCCTGTATATTATTATTCCTCATATAATTACTATATTTTAATACTCTTACAGTTTTTTCTTGCTATTACTAGGTCATATTTTACAATTATTATATTTATTATCATTAGCATTAGAAGCACGGCATAAGATAACTAACTCTTCCTTATCCCTAATTCCTTATTGCTTGATTGAGGATCAGGCCCAAGTATTGCTCCTGCTCTCTGTGTAGCCTGGGGTGTGCAGCTGACTGTGGAACACATTTTAAAAATTTAAGAAAATGGTTGTAATCATAAACAAAATTTTTAAAGAGGTGGACTGGTAAGCCACTGGAAGGCCTTGGTCAGACGACCAAAAGCTCCAGCTGTGGGTCATCACATGACTAAGACCCACATCAGGAAACATTTGTCCTGTTTCCTGACAGACATTATACCTACTTTTAAAAGCTTGCCCATTGCTTAAGCCTCTCCACCTGTGTCATTGCAGTTTTTATGATTACTGGGATTTCAGGCAGCCTGTAGGGATCTCTGGGAACTTTTAGGAGAAATTAATAATTAATAATTTTAATCTATTTTTAAACTGATGCTGGCTATTTTAACTTGGTATGATAGTGTGTATTCGTGTTGTGTATGCTGTAATTTTTTTTTTTACTGCCATGAGCACTGAAGACTTACTCAATGTGCTTTTCAAATATCACAACTGTTATTACCTTGGTGATAGATGGCCAGTGTGTTAAAAAAATTCCACACTTACTATTCATACTGTACATACTGGACACTCAATACAGATATTAACCCAGTCCTAAACCTCATTTTGGGGAGCTGCAACAGAATACATAAACTACAGAATGCAATAAACAAATATCTCTTGCTCAGTAATAAGCCACAGAGAGACAGAAACCAAGAAGATTAATTGATCTGTATATTTTGACTCCCTGGTGGATCCTCTTCAGCAGATACACAAGTGTTCAACTCAACTTGAGTAGACACTCCTTGCGAATGAAAGGGTCCCCCCAAAAAATGAACCTAAAAGTCCCCTATCTGCTATCTGCTTTAAAAATATTATTAAAAACACCCAGATTTTATGTAAATTTATGTAGATCACATATCAGTGTCACGTATGATGCATCCTTCATATCCAAGATTCCAGGCAGCATTTATACTTGTGCACTTATTGCCACCTCTATATTTCTACTCCTTAGTAATTATGATAGTTAAATTTGTCATCATTATATTTAGGGGATACGCTAAACCAATGAGGATCATACAGTGCCTGGGGAATGTGAGGCAGTTAGGTTCTGTCCAAAGAAAGGGAGGATCAAGAACCTCTCACCAGCTTCAAGGAACTTCCTTGAGGGGAACATTTTGTTACTTTAAATAATCATTGCATTTAATAATCCTGTATTCAAATAACTTAATTACTATTAAACTTAGCATTCAAATACCCTAACTTCAAGTCTATATGATGTCTAGTACACTAGTTTCAAGTTCTTGTTTTAGTCTGCCCAAAATGCTCTATGTAACTAGGGTTTTTTCAAAATGTATATGATAAATGTCACCTAGTTTTGTAGTAGTTACAAATACATAGTTTGAAAGCATTTTTTTTATTCTAATTGGCTGTAGTAATTGCATTGTCTTTGTCAATCCCATTATAGAAATTTAACAATTACGGTATTGTGAAAAATATGTTTTTAGCTACAGGAGCAGAGCTAAGCTCATAGTGTCCTGTCTTCATTGTTGAAAGTCATGTAATTTATTAAATACAGCCTCTCCTCATTTAACGACAGGGTTCCATTCCTAAGACCACATTGGTAAATGAATTCTTCACTAAGCGAGGAGTATACTATAATGGTAGTGGGTTTATGTCGATCATCTTTGATATTGTTTTAATGTCACTTTTGCACCATTTATAACATTTCTGGTATATTTTTAAATGTTTATACAGTAGTATGTATATTGTAATAAAAGAATAAAGGAAATCAGCTCTAATATACTACATACATTATTTAGGTATGCATACTGGTCAGAGAGCCCGTCGTAAGTCCGAGTCGTTGGAACGAGTCGTCGCTAAGTGAGGAGAGGCTGTACTCTAGTGGTTGCAGTATTTATTCCATCCTTTTCAATTTCATTCAAGAAATTTTCCTCTCTGTGAAAAAATCATTCTTTGAAGCTCGCGGAGCAGAGGAGAGTCCATATTATCCCATCTTCATTCAGTATGTGGTCTATAATAAAGTGTATGCTTGTGCATGCTTGCATGATTTGTAATGAAAGCTTTTATTTGATGACTCAGGGCTATTCTCCACTTGCTAAAGGCTTGGTCCTAAAGGAAACTACAGTGGAAAATAGCCAAACATCATTTGAGAACACCATCTCAGATCCTGATCCGCTGGAGTGTGCAGAGACACATTCCTGTTATCCCAAAATCAACTAAATTAGAGCAGTGATGGAAAACTCTCAGGTAGATTGCTGTTTCTTTTTTTTTAAGGTGGGAAAGATGACCCTGAAAAACTTAAGATTTTCAGATGCAGGAGTAAAGAGGTACAGTATTTCATAGGTCAGTAGATTAGGCATGTATCTCCAAGAATTTTTTTTAATAGTTCTAGGAAATTACTTTTCAAATGTTTAAACACCCTTAATTTTTTTGTTCATTACAGTGTGGAATATGATGTAGGGTCACTCATGCTTAAGGAGGTGGCCCTCATCATGAAATAATTTTGTTACAAAAATATCTTATTAATGTTCCTTCTTTGGCTCACCCTTTCTTAGTGGGATATATCTGATGTTAAAAATTGGTTCATTAATAGGTAGGTTTTTTGTGCTAACACACTGACTGTTTCCTCACCAAGTTGGGTGACCCAAAGAAATAACCACATTCACTGTTACTCATTTTCTAACTCTTTCCAGAAGTGAACAGACATCACAATTTCAATGACCTTAACTGCAATATCATCCCCTATGTGCAGGCACTGTACTTCCCTTTTCCAGAACTCAAGTCCAGCTAGCAGATTTTCCTGAATCCCTTCATAGATTTTACCATGTTCATACCAACAGCACATGAAATCGACAAAGTATTTGTCTTTACTCACTCCAATTCCTCCACGTGCCTGCTGGATGCTCAAGCTCCAACCTCTCAAAACGTCCTTCCAACCCTTCCTTGGATGTCTTCTATGGCTCCTTCCTTCCACCTCATACGTATTTCTACATTGATGCAGAACAAGCAACATAGGGATGGAAATCTTTAGCTCTAGAACTTTCGCTCATCGTTGTCAGAACTATGCAATGTTGAAAGACAACAACTGATAAAAGGGTAAAGTTTCTTAGGCAAGGGAAAAGGTATCAGTGGCAGCCCATGTTACAGACATGGGCTGCCACTGTACTTCTGCCTTGCCTCAGAAAATTTTCCCTATTATCTGTAGCTGTTTGCAACATTGCATAGCTCCTATGATGCACAGAGTGCAAAAGATCTAGAGCAAAAATTTCCATCCCCATGCTTGTTCTGCATTGAAATTGTCTGTTTGTGATTGTATTTCATTATACATTCATATGTATTTTTCATTAATCACTTCTGACCAAGACAAAGTGACAGAAGAAGAAAGATATTCACCATTGCTCAATTTCTATCTGTCTTTCCAGAATGATACAGACATAATGATGGCCTACCAGACGCAACATCCCCACTTGACTAGAAATAATGTTCTCATAATTATTTAGATATTTTTTGACAGATTTTAAAGTGTGATTGCTAGTATCTATAACATATTTCTTTAAAATCCTGTCTGGTTGATAAATGTAAAAGAATCATCTATTTTGTATTATAGGGTTACTGTCCACTAGCCAATGGGCAAATTCTAAATGAACCAAAAATTCAAGAAATTGCTGGTATACATGGCAAATCTCCTGCCCAAGTTCTCATACGTTGGAATCTCCAGAAGAGAGTAGTATGCATCCCAAAATCCACCAAGAACACAGGGTCAAGAGAGAACTCAGAGGTAGAGGCAAAACATGGGCATGATAGCATTAAGTTGCCTGTGAACTATCTTTATTAATAACTTGATAGTTTTGACTGTATAGTACTCAGTATTTGCAAGAACATCAGTGTGTTTTATTTTGCTTGTAGACCATTGTTTCTCCATACATTACCATGGCTGAGATT